>JARHVA010005387.1:1040000-1160000 GCA_037957365.1 Torreya grandis
ACTCCTTGAGATGGGGATGCAATGTGAGAAGAAAATGAAGGATTAAATTCCACTTAATTTCATTCTAACATGGAATAATACATATTAATATTATATAACTCAATATACCTATCAATATTAGCTTTAAATACTAGTTTTCTCTTTTTAACTCTCTTTTCCATCTAATTGGGAAAATGATGACTTTGGTAAGCTTGATTGGGCTAATATATATGGGTCAAATAGGATTGATATTAATCTTGGGTAAATGGATATGAAGGATGATAGGCCTGGTGAGGATTATTTTCATGAATCTTTAGCTTATCTTCTAAGGTAAAAACTAGGCCACTCACATATAACATCTCACTTATGAGCCTATACCAATTGGTATTCTCAATAGGTAGCCACTCTCTTTTTACTAGATATAATGCATCTCTCACCTTATGAATAAGATGACTAATAACCTATTGAACATATCCCCTTTTTGTTTCAATATCTAACATATACCTACCATATCCCAAAAGTGTTTGCTTGTAGGTGGAAATGGATTGAGTTGAGAACTGGCTAGGTTGACTAGGAGAAGCAAGACATTAAGAAGGTTGGCTATAAGACTGATACAATTCATGAATGGGATGATACACTTCATGATAGGGTTGATCAAGAACTTTTTATTGTTGATATGGAGTGGCATAAGCTTGAAATGTCTCACCAAATTATGTAAAATAAAACTCAACACCAAAAATAACTATGAAACCTCATTGAAAGCAAGAACATAGAAATATATTACCAACAATCTTCAAAAGGAAAAGTAGGCTACTTGACTAGCTAATGTATCTTTGGAGTCACCATTGATGCTTTTATAAATGCCTCTAAAGGTTGATTATTGAAAGACAAAACCAATTTTTTTTAACCTCTTAGACTAAGAGTCCCATGAGGTCTACCAAAAAATATTATCACTTGGATGTGCACCCTTTGAGGAAATTCCTAACATTTCCTCATTAAAATGACACAATGGAAACACCTTTAGGCTTATGGGTAGCCTAAGGATGAGGTGATTCTATAGATATGGATAGAGCCCTTGATGTACCACTTTAGATCACAACTACACCTAAACTAGGGGGGGGGGGGGAAGGGAGTAAGATAACTAAATAAAACTATCATAAGGAAGGTGATACATGAAATATATTGATGAATTATAACCAGCTACATGTTACACATGAGAACAAAGGACAAAACAAACATATAATTCTCCAATTTGTATCTTCTCCCATCAGTGTTACATTATAAGGTTATGGATGAATGTGAAAATCTATTAGGACTAGAAAAGAGGACTTGAATGGAACTAATGAATAGACTAACTCACTCAATTCTTGACATTTCATAGAAAACTTCACATGCCCTACAATAAGAAGCTTTCCAATTGAAAATAAGATGAAAGAATGAGATAACATGCTAAATAATCCATAGTCTTCACCAAAAAGGATCCAAAATTGAAGTAAAACACACTATGAATAGTCATGAAGAGTTAAAAATTAGTATTATTATTTAACAAATGATATGAAAATGAGCAATACTTCACCATACTTAGGTTGAGCATGAGTTATAATGGCCCAAATGGATAGTTTTTATAGAACTTGAGAGAGATAGAAAAAGAGAGAAGTACAAGGGTTATAAGGACACTTTATAAGCTGATAAAATTAATTAATTATATATGAGAAGAGGATTTTGGATGAACCATGCAAGGTTAAGAAGCAAAAGTGTCTATTCAAGTCACAAACCTCTTGAAAATTGGCATGAAACTCCTCATTCTAGCTCAAAAAACTACCTTCATGATTTGGATCTATTTAAACATATAAAAATTGATTAGGAATAGGTCTGCTGATTATAATTAAGGGGTTGGGTTTCATACATGCCTCTCCATGCATTTATTGTAGGTTTAGTCATCTAGAATCATCTAGAAAAGAGCCATCATCATCTATAATCCAAAAAAACTCTTCCTTTATGAAACCTACATACTTGGACTCCAAAAAGGCATTACTTTTCAATGAAAATAAATGGGTGGGAGTGCATGAAACTTTTTAATACCCTCAATGTCTTTAGAGGCATCATGAACACATTAAAATTAGTTTACTTGAAGTTTTCCACCCTTCTCACTAGCTTGGTCACTATGCCTGTTTTGACTAGCTAAGATGAGAGCTATTTTTGAATACTTATAAGTTTTTACAAGTCATGAAATTTCAATAGAGAGTTATTAAAATTCCTAATATTTCCCCCAAATTTGATTTCATCTCTTCAAACCTCTTATAGCCTTTAAAATGCAAAAAAATAGTCAAAAGTACGATATTTTAACCCTTTCCATACAATTCCCTATAGTCAAAAAGAATGTGGAGTAGCTTGAGGGAGTGATTTGAAATTTCCAATTATTATTCTGGTCAAGATGGTCCATTATAGTATATTTCTAACTCAATTTCCACAAATTGGTCACTAACAAGGGTTTTGGAGGGTTTAGGCAATTTTCCTTCTTAAGGTTCGTTGATAAAGCTATGACATTAGAATTGCCAAAAAAATGTCCTTAAATTCCCCTATTAACCTCCATAGAGTTATTTTTCTTCCATGTAAGGCCTCATGAAAGATATGAACATTTGAACCTCTCCTATAGAGCTTGTTTTCACTTTTTGTACAAGCCTAATGGTGATTTTGAGCCAAAAATGTCTTATTTATCATTTTTATACCTTAAAAAATCTTTATCACTACTTTAGTGACCCTAAAAACATTCTCAAATACATTTTAGTTCTCTACCAATGTTGAAAAGGAAGTTGGCACCTCATTTGGATTTAGGCATAAATCTTTTCCAGTAGGCCTAACTGTAATCCTTGTGATTTGGGATATTATGATTGAAATTATTTTCATTCCATGAGATTTAACACCTATATAATGATCCTATAAACAGTTTTTAACAATCTATAAGACCTTCCTACATCTATAAATGAAAATGACCCTTCATTTAGGCACTAGGCCAAAACATTGCCCTTGACCACAACTCTTGTAGGTTTGATCAATTTGTTAGGTTTAATACTTATTTGAGATGTTATTCATATGTTTTTATATTTATTCCAACTTATCAAACTATCTTTAAGGGTCCCATGTGTTTCTGGTCCACCATCTCATATTTCATCCTCAAGGTTGTAGGTTTTGTGCATAAGGGAGTGCCCTCTCTTTAAGACAAAATAGAGGGTACTCCCCTATTTCCCTGGACAAATGTGAATATATTAAGATATTATTAAATTAATTTTGATTATATATACAAAATATTATATATTATTTGTGTCATATGACCTAATAACTCTTTAATTAACTAAATAGACTTCTAGAGAAAGAAGACTGTGCAGGATTCCAAGAGTAGACTATGTCTTGCTTGTTCTGAGATCATTTTTTTTATTATATTCCTTCATGATAGTGTCATGAGGTTTTTGTAGTTGTGATTATGTTTATATCATCTCCATTTCTAACTCTAACTCCTAACATATTCCTTATACCCTTCTCTTAGTCAAGACTGTATGTAGGATTTCTTCTATTCCCTATTTTCTTTACCCAATGGTGACCCCTGTAGGTTATTTTTTAATATTTGGACCATAAAATTATGTGAAAAATATTTTTTAGACCTATAAAGACATTTTTAAAATTACATATATAATTTTTCCTCATGTTTATGCTATTCGCACACCAAAACACTATTATTCTGTTCACTATTTGTCATAGTCATTTACAATGGTTATAGGTGTACTTAGGGTCCTAAGGGGTTTATATAGGATTTTTTAATCATGTTAATGGATTATTAATTTTATACTAGTATTAATAGATGTGGTCACCTTCTTATTTTATCATTAAAACCTCTTTTTATCCCTTCACATGCACCCTAAGCTCATAAACTGAGTCATCCCTACCTTTTGGCTGAGAAACCCTACCTTTCCTATTACCATAGGTGGTTGTGATTGGTTTAGGCTTTGAAATAGTGAATAATACCCTTTTATATATTCAAAAATAATTTTATAATCTCCTAAACCCACTTTTTCACTTTGCCTAGTTCTTTTCCATCACCTTGAACCTCAAAACCTCTCACTGTATGACATAGTTAGAAATAGTCAATTGTGTTTGAATAATGAGATCCTATAGGTGTTTCTAGGGTCTAAAATGTTATATAAAATCCCCTAAAATTATCTTTATATCACAATGTTTCTCCTACACCATATATAACCTTTTAATCATTAAGGTAAGGTTCCAAACTACCACATTGAGTGAAGATTCCTTTTTGAGTTTGAAAGCCTATAGATTTCACTGTCAAAATTTAGTGACCAAAAGTGCATATTTAAGCTCCTTAATAAAGATAACGAAAGGACTAATCCACCCTCTCCTTTTTTTAAGTTTACCCATTATGTGATAGCTACAAGTTATGCTCATTTGGGTGGATTTAAAGTCTTTATATTCCTATTGTAATTTCTCGACAAAAAGCTTAGGTGCTCTAATTTGTACCTTTAGGGATTTGATCTCTAAAATAGTCATTTAGACTTTGGAAGATAGCCTTCAACCTTTCATAGAAATACATCCTTTAAAAAGACTGTACCATGATATTTTCACCATATTAATACCTTAATAATGGTTACATCACTTGCTTCAACTTCTCCGTACTAAAATCTTCATATTTTTGTACTATGACTTCTATGTAGGCATTTTTACATACATGTAATAGGTTGAATACAAAAAATTTGTATGTTTTGATCTAATGGGGTAGAATTAGACTCTTTAACAACCTTCCAAATAGGTGTTTGTCCTCATGTATATATTGAAATAAGTTTTCAAAACCCCTATTCAATGTGATATTCCCCTATAAGGATGTTTGTAACATACCTTCATGGCTGCCTAACTATGTTTCTTGCATATGACTATAATTCCATGAATACTTACCTTGGGAAAGGAGATTTAGAGGTGAATATGATCAAGAGAACATTGAATCATGTAAAAAAAAACATATTCACACTCCAAGAACACCATAAAAATAATAAAATCCTTCAAATGGTGAAAAATTACCTATTGGATAGAAAAGTTCTCCTTCCTAAAACTTAAGATGATTATCATATAAAAACACATTGAAATTATAAACCAAACTTATAGAGAATTAGATAAGGAATTAAAAATCATCTAGAATCAATTTCAGAAACTAGTTTGTACAAACTTTTCCAAAATTAAGAAAAACCTATAGGGTGCATGAAATAATGAGTAGAAAAGCATATTAAGCTTCATGAGAATGTTTCATAAAGCACAAGCCACCATTAATCAAAATATTTTTATTTAAATAAAGGTATATAAGTGTAATTTCAACTCCCAATGACATTTTATCTAAAACCCCCTCTACTAGCCTTACCAAGTACAAGCCTAAAGACTAGTTTTGTGTGCTTAGAAGGGTGAAAAATGAGTATAATAGTTTTGGGCCAAAATTTTCACTTATAGAGGGCTTAAAATGTGAAAATAAGATTGAGGAATATGAAGGGACATTCAAATATCTTCTCCCATATGGCACACTTCCCCATGGGCTGTATACGTACCAAACTCTCCTTTTTTCTCAAGAAAACTACCCTTTCTTCTGAAGAACCTATCAGTTTTTAGTTATGTTAGTTGATTAAGACCTCTTAAGACACATGGGATGTAACATAACCTTTTATAACATTCAAAATTCCTAATAAATCTATACAAGTCTTTAAATTCCCCTTTTTTAACCTCAAAATGACTCCTAAGACAAAGGATTTAAAAAACTAAGGACCAAGGCCAATATAAAATTAAAATATATCAATTAACCTATATTAAAAATTTAAACATATATAGTATACCCATAAACACCTAAAAATTCAATTTTTTACCTATAGGTGTTCCAATTTGACCTGTAGGGTCAAATTTGATCAATAGTACCCAACACCCCCCTTTTTGTCTTGAAGAGATAGGGACCCACTTTTTTCATATTTTAGCCATGTCATTGAGATTTTCTTCTATTTTATATGGAAAAATTATTAATAAAAAATGCTTCTTATTATTTATACATAGAATTATTTATCATATTGTAGCATGGTATTTTGCATATTTTAGGAGCTAACTCTATTAATGCCTTTTTAGGAGTTTTCAAACTATGTAGGTTTTCAGGACTTAGTCTATTTAGAGAAATTAATTTGGAGTCTTATTCATCAGGCTTTTTATTTTTAGAAATTTTGTTCAACATGTTTGGCTCTTGGGTTTTATGTTTTGGGTATTTTGTCTAATAACTTCTTCAATATTTGTTCATCAACACATTTTTTTGTTACTTATTTTAATTCAAGATTATTATTATTCAGTGGGAATTTTCTCTTTAGAAATTTTGTTCCAAATAGATGGGTCTTCAGGTTTATTATTATGGACATTTTATCTAAAATTATTTCTCCAAAAAAAACTTATCTTTTTATCGAGATTTATGTTGTAGACTTTTTCACCATGAACATTTTGTTTTAAAACTTTTTTCCATGGACATTTTATCTAATAGATCCTAAAGAGATTTATATACATAATTTTTAGACTTTTTTGCTGTGGACATTTTGTCTAATGAGAATTAGGTCTTTGAGATTTTTATGATGAGTCTTTCACAAAGATTGGTCCCAACATAAAACTTGAATACTTGACTACTGAAAGTGATAAAATAACCTAATATACTTAGTCTAATAGTGCCAAAACACTTTAGAATAGTATGCTAAATTTCCCTACCAACTTGAACTAATGAAATTTGAACTATGCAAGAAAATAGAAAATAGGTGAATGTTGAACATTTATATCACATGAACTAATAATCAATGCTAAAGCTATATACATGATGTGTAGCCATTAAAGCCTTCATTTTCCACAAACAAATTTTCATCCAAATTTTACTATTCTCCTACATGATAAAGAGCCCTGGTTACTACTTGTGATAATACTAGGTGAAGAACAATGACTAGTGAAACTATGAATTGATCATACTACACACAAAACATGTAGAAGGAGATAGTAAATGACACAAGGATACCCAAAAAATAATGGCATCTTAATATAGACAATTTGGAGTAGTTCTACCATCACCCTACTCAATTAAGGATTCCACTGAGTTCATGGATATGGTCTTTGACACTACCATAAATGATAATAGGTACACAAATTATTTAGAATTATGGGATATTATTGACTTTGTGGATATATTTTCATTAGATGATAATATGTACCTCTATGATTGACTATTCATCAAGGATTTTTTGGCCCTAAAATGATAAGTATTGCATTTTTATATTGTTAAGCTTGAGGTGATTCCATGCATCAAACTCTTACATGACTTGTTCTTCATAGGAAAGGTCATGCAAGATGATTTATTCCACCATATTGGTAATCCTATAGTCAGGGCTTGCATTTCAGTAGTTGACTTCCAAAGATACTTGTCCATGCACACACTCGAATCATACTTTGAAAAACATAGATTCGTATAGTGGAATGCAAAGAACTCAATGGAGAAGGTGTTATCTTCATTTTTAATCCCCAACCTAACCATTACATTCAAAAGGAAGAAACCAAAGGGGCATAATCCTATTAATCAATTCAAAATGGGAATGTGCATTGGTATGAAACTACCAAATAGACTCTATAGTATGCCAAGTATTTAATTTCTCAATTTATATTGGGTGTTATTGTTGCACATGATGATGATCAGTTATCTTATGTTTGTATTGAGAGAGATAATCAATTTTCATTTAAGGGAGTAGGTCATCCATAAAGATAATTAACCCAATTTTATAAACCATTTTTACATGATGTTCTATTTATTAGATGTTGTCATTTGGACCACCTATAAAGCTCTCAATGAGATATAGATCCCAACCACAAAATGTATCAAAAATAGGATTTGAGACCATTTTTAGTTCATGTACATAAATTCTTATATAAATAATATGGTGCAGATTCTTAAGGATGTCTATCCTCAAGTTTGGTATGCCATCCATGGTTTTAATATGCCCAAGATAGGAGATAACATTATGAAGACACTTTCTAAGAGGGGTGATTACTTTCTTTACCCAAACTTCACTGTCATCATGATCTGGGGAAATAGGGTTCATCACCTATGCCTTCCAAAATATGTTTTGATAATGTGGTAGAGCAAGAAATATCCTTTTATTTGTGGTGGAGGGTAGAGGAGGATATATTAAGAGCAAAAAATCCTCATTATTTGGCCACCACGTAGCCATTGGCTAAATGGTTTACACCATGATAAAACATTTTAGAGAAGTGGGAAACAAGATTAAAATTTATCACTTTCCCACACTTACACATAGGGATTGGGATCCCTACAGACTCATCTAAAATCATATGCATGGATTAAATATCCCTTATAGACATTAAAATTACTCTTATAACTTTTTATTTCTCAATACAAAAGTTGATGAATAAGTTTTGGAGAGGGAAAAGATTGTTGGATTGAAAGAGGATCATTTGAGGATGATCCAATAAGAGACTACCATCTCTATGAGGGAATTGGATAGTATAAAGTCACTCTTTCAAGGGTGGACACTATTGTATCCAACACCCCCATTTTCTATAAAGAGAAATCAAAACCCAATTTTTTCAAGATTTGGGCCTTAATTGTTGAGGCTCTCTTCCATATGATTGTGAAAATTCTAGGAAATATTGATTAATAATCATCATACTATGAAAAATGGACATGGAATTCATGTGTCATTTTATAGAATAACTTCACTAATTCCTTTAGGGAATTTTGAATATGTATATTTTAGGGACTTAAGAAATTTGAAGTAATTTATTTGGGGGTTTTAGTCATTATACTTTTTGTTCGAGTATTCTATTCAAACATTTTATCTAATAAGTTTGGTTTTTGGGTTCTTTTTTTGATATTTTATCATGTAGCTTTTTAGGGTTTGCATTTTTAGCACTTCTCTTCATTCAAACTTTGGTCTTAAAAACTTTTATTCTACACAAATTTGGCCCTTAGAGAAGTTGCATTGGACATTTTGTCTGAAACAATTCATTCTTATCAGAGTTTTTGTCACTGACATTTTGTCCAATGAAAATAGGTCTTCAAAATTGGCACTACAGACATTTTGTCTAATGGAAATACATCTTTAGGTTTTTTATTAGGGGTATTTTATAATGACTATTCCCCAACATAAAACTTTAATACCCAATTACTGATAAAAATACAAGGACTTTCTATACTTAGCCAAATAAAATATTTCTTAATAGTATATGCTAAAGTCCCCTACCAATAATAACTAAGAAAATTTGAATTAAATAGAATATAAAAGAAGTGAAAATTGGGGATTTATACTACATAAACTAGTATTAAATGAAAAATCTTATATGTGTGATACATAGCCATTTGATCAATCATTACTTTCAAACAAACTTACATTCAAAGTCTACTGCTCTTCTACATCATGAAAGAGCCCTAACTAATATCTCAAGAGAACTATGTAATGAATCAATGACTAGATTGGGATCACTAATTGATCATAGAACACATAACATGAAGAAATATGTTTCAATAAATAGTGATTTCATCTTAATCTAAGACATTTCAAGGATCAGATCCACCATCCCTTACTCAATCAAGGATTAAAAAGAATGTATTGATATAGTCTTTGACATTACCATTTTTGACAATTAGTATGCAAAATATTCATAAGTATGGGATGTTATATATTATATAGATATATTATCACTAAATGTAGATAATATCACACTCTCTGATAGAGTGCTTATCAAAGACATACTTTCCCTAAAAATATAAAGACTATACTTTGTGATTGTCAAGACAGAGTTGATGTATTGCATTAACCTCTTAAGAGATCTATTCTTCTTGGGTAAGATAACACAAGATTCCTTCATAATTATAAAAATAAAAAAATCATCATATGCATTTTGTGAACTAACTTCCAAAGATATTTATACTCTACACACCTGATGCATACTTTGATCATCACAAATCAGTGTCATGGAATGAAGAAAACACAATTGAGAAGGTGTTTTATTTATGGTTGCTCCACAACTAGACCATCCATTTCAAAGGAAAGAAGCCAAAGGGGAATGTTCCCATAGAAAAATTTAGGATGGGAGTACATGTTGGCATGGCTCTATTAAATAGACATTATGGTATGTCAAGCATTCATTTTGTTAATGTAGATTAGATGTCATTGTTACATATGTTGCTAACCAGTTATGTTTAGTTCGTACTGGGATAAATAATTAGTTTTCACTTGAGGGAAAAAATAATCCATAAAGATAAGTGCTCAATGCCTATAGGCCATTTTAATATTATGTCCTACTTATTAGATGATATCATGGGAACCTAATACAAAGTCCTTGATGAATTATGGATTCCAAACATGGATTGCATCAAAAAAAATTGTGACCACTTCTAATTTATGCATGTGTAAACCTACACAAATAACCTAATATCCTTAGGTTTGGTAAGCCATCCATAGTACACCTATTCCTAAAATTGGAGAGAATATTGTGCAAACATTGGTTGAAAGAGGGGATTACTTCTTGTTTCCAAATTTCATAGTTATAATGATTTGGGGAAATAAAGTAGACCCCATGTGTCTCCCAAGATATATTCTAGACAAACTGGCATAAGAAGAGATTGCCTTTCAACTATTGTGGAGATATTCAAGAATAATTTTTAGATGATAAATGTTAAACATGAAAAACTCCTTAGCCAAGTTAATAGGATCCACTAACCCTCTTTAATTAAATTAAACATCATCCAATAGTATCATGAGGCAATATATAAGTGTTACAAGGAGAATGAGTCAAGAATAAGTAGTCTCAAGCTGTTACTTCAAGTGTCATGCCCACATTTGTAACTTCTAATTCTATGACACCAACCACTACACCAAAAAATTACATTTAGGTATTAAGATGATGTAGCCTTAACAATGCCAAAATTTTGTGCTTGTAAAATTTTGGTAACACTATATATATTTATATATATTTCCTTATAGTTTGAGCTATCATTGTAAAAAGTTGCCTTTTGTCTTATGTACACATGCACACATTATATGGTTTTGAAAAGGTCAACTTATGGATAATTACTAATTATGAGTTTACTCTTATATAGATTTGACCATAGTTAAAACTTATGTTATATCACATGTAATTGACTTTGCATGTACTTGGTGAATGAGGCAACCCATTTCCCAAGAAAGGGTAAATAGATTTTAAATACAAAAGGATTGAAGCAATTTTGAGTGTCAACTTCATGCATTTGAGTATTTTCTTTCCATTATTTATGTAATTAGACATTATTTATTTGGTTGTGTGTTTTAATAATCCTTATTATGCAAAATTTGTGAATGGTTTCTTAATTATCTTCATTGATGTACTAATCTTAGATGTGCAATAGTTGTTGAAAGATTGTTAAATTACATTGATTAAGATAATTAAGTGGATTGATTCATAATTATAATTGTGTATGAGTGATTTCTTTGATGTAGTATTCTATGTGTTTACAAATATGCCTTAGATACCTCACTAGCCTATGTCATAATCTCCTAAGTAAGACTATGAAATAGCTACTCTAAAAGGAGAAATCTTTGGTTGAGGCTTGTGAGTTTCCTACATCTATATTTCCTTAGATTTCTTAGCCATGTTTCATTGTGTTTGTTTTATTTATACTATCAATAGGCATAGATTTTGAAAGTGATTGTCCATTTGGACACCATCTAGGGAAGTGATTCTTAAAAACCATAGGTTCTCCTTTTCTACCTTTTCCTTCCCTCATTTTTGAGTTTGTTTTGAGACCTAACCACTTTAGATTAGAAACCACCCATCCATCCAACTCATATTAGAATTCACTACACTTTAGAGACCATACCTCTATCCAAAACCCTTTATAACAACTTACATACCCTGCTAGCTATTCCATCAATAGGTTATTCAGACCACATTCCTACAAATCATGCCTTGGAGGGGAGTTCTTCTCTTTTGAGATCCTAAAATGTTAGCGGCTACCTCATTTTATATGGTGTGCATGAAACCCACATCCATAGTTTATTGGTACTAGGAGTTGGTATCCCCTCTAATAAAAATAGTTATTCTTTGCATAGAGATACATTAGAGTCACCTAAGAGAGTGACCAAATATAATTCCTAGTCTAATATTTTAGTCTCACCACAATCAAATCATAGGAGACCTAAAACTATATCATATCCCTAGTTCATAATAATCCACCTCCTCTAATATGGAACCCTTTACCCATAAGGAAGCCTTTTCCTATTAATTATTCGATGACTCAGGCCTAGTTAGTTAGATCTACTATTTCTATCCCTAAAGACATGCATGATTTACCAATGAATCTTAAGAAGTACCTACCATGTTTTTATCCTTTAGGAGAAAGGATAGGAGAGGAACACATTAAATATTTTAAAGCTACTCTAATATTAGTAAATGTTGTCAATGAAAATGTATCATGTATATTATTTCCTTTTGCATTAATGGTCATTGCTTATGATTGGTATTTAAATCTAATAGATAACTCTATCACTTCTTGGGATGAGTTTCAAGCTTCATTTCTTACACAATTTGGACAAGTTACCAATCTTGGTTTGGTATATTAGTAATTCACCAGTATGAAGAGAGAGCCTAATGAACCTATCCATTCTTTCAATGTATGGTTTTAAAATATGTATAATTAGCTAACCTAAAGGTATAAACTAGAGGATATGTTAGAATTAGAAATGTACAAGAAATCTCTCAACATAATCACTACTATGTTCCTAAGAAGAGTGACTACTACAAATAATTTAGCATTAGCATATAAAGAATCCATCAACATAGATAGACAACTCAATCCCTATATGCCTAACATACCTAATATCAATAATGGATTCCTGTCATTAAATTTGATACCCCATGTGAAGCAGAATGTTCTCGTATTCAATCAAAACCAATTATACACACTACTTTTGTTGACACAAACAACACAAATGAAGTTTAACTTCTTGAATAATCATGCATCAAGAAATGGTTATCAATAGAATGAACAATCAACTACACCTTATACTACTATTTTACAAGGTACTAATTCTATAAAAATAGAACTAGATTCTATCTAGAAAATGGTTTAAAAATCAAGTAATGACTTGTTAAATATGCAAATAAATATGGGCAGCAACAGTGGCCCCATAGGTAATTAAAATTTTGAATTATAGAGGTAAAATTGACCATTAAATAGGCCCACAAATAACATGTAAAATTGTAATAAGTTTCTATAGATCGACATGGTAGAAATGACTCTTCCTAATCGGTGTAGAATTCATAACACTTCTTAACATGGTGAGCTCGACTATGTAGAATTTTGTGAAACATTTGAAATATTTGAAAGGGAAATAGTTAGACAAGACTAGATGCATAAGCCATCATATTCCCACTAAAATCATATCTTTTCAAGCATTGTTATGTTCTTCAAAATTCACAAGCTTATTTTTCCAAGTGAAGATGACAATGTACCAATAGATAATATAGATGAGATTCATGCTTTTTGGTAGTTTTAGAGAACTGGGTACAATATAATAAATAATCAACCACTAAAAATGTCAACTCTTCCAAATACCATGGTAATTCCTCCCAATCCTAACTTTGACAATGATCCACCTCCTCCAAATAGGAAAAATCAACCATATAATAAGGAGGAACCAAGAAAAGGAGGATACAACATTATGGAAGATATGAAAAGGATTAAATCAAATATAAATCTTCATGAGTTATCCTAGATCATCAAATAGAAGAATTTTTTATATAAATCCATTATTGGAAAGGTTCATATGGAAGAAACTAAAGCAACCACAAATAAAGAAAAAGTTATTGACACCAATGCCATCTACAAGAGTAATCCATAAGTCACACCCTTTCTACCAACTATCAAAGCATTTAGTAAGAATATTAATGATTTTTTAGTTGATTCTAGATCATTTTTGACTCTCATGCCTACTTTTATATTCAAAAAATCTTGGTTTGACTCTAAGTCCTTCAAAGAGAACAGTCTCACAGTTTGATAAAATAGTGGTTCCAATAGTTGGAGAGTTGACCAATGTATATATTCAAGTAACATCTAAACCATAAGTATAAATGACTATTTATATCCTTGTAGTAGATATAATTGAAGTCTATAGATCATTTATAATTAGATATTAGTCTAAAACACTCAATGGATATCTTTCAACAAATTTCTCTCATATCTGGTTGCAACAGAGAGGCATTACCAATCAAATTAGAATCGATATAAAACCAAGGATGAAATACTCTATCATATAGTATAATGTCAAGAATGAAAATATGAATTATGAATCCCCTAGTCTTGGTATTTACACCTTTTCTATGCATAATAAAGTATAAAATATAGAATATGAAGGTTCTAATTAGATATGGGATTTATACTTTGATGGTACTAAATCTAAGTAAGGGTCAGGTGTAGGGATCAAGATGATTGATCCATAAGGTAATAAATTCATATCAACATATATATTTTAGTTTTCATATACCAAAAATAGGGCCAAATATGAGGGTTTAATTTTGGGATTATAGTTTGCACTCAAGAATAATGTAAAACAAATATTAGTATTTGGTGACTAAAATTTGGTGGTCAATCAAGTCAAAAACAAATATCACTGAAAGCTATTTTATTTGAAAAGGTAAAAACATAGAGGATGGGACCTAATAAAATACTTTGAAACTTTCAACATCGTAGGCCTTCCTAAAGAGTAAAATCAAGAAACTGATTTGCTAGTTGTTACTGTTGTTGATCTGGATCCCCTCGAAGAATCTAAGGTAAAAGGTTAACCATTAAAATGGTGCCTTATCCCTCTAATTTTGATAACGTAGAAAATTTACATGTTTCTTATGATGATAAATGAATTATTTAGTTTCTAACCAATTCAAAGGAATTTTAGTCCCAAATCATAGATGACAAGGATATTAATCACCTTTATCAAGAAGAACCACACAGGGAAGGTATTATCCAACTCAAAGAAAATTGCATCCCAACTTGGTTGGTTTCTTTAGAAAGGTCATTTAAAGATGATTATATTAAATAGCTCAGGAAACCCAAGGTTAATGAACTAGACTTCAAAAGATAAAATATAAGAGATGAACACAACCCACACCATGTTAATATCATTCTTAATTACACCCTAGAAGAGAGACAGTGAGTGAAGGGTTTAATCACTTAGTACAACGATGTCATTTCTTAGACATATGTATTTTTGAAAGTATATAACCATAGGTCATTAATCATATGATTCCCTTGAAACCAGTGGTAAAGATAAATCAATCTTATTCTATAGTCTCTCATTTAAAGAGAGGTGGATAATCTATTAAGTGCAAAAATCGTCTTCCTGATCTGACATTCTACTTGGGTGGAAAATTTGGTCCTAGTAATAAATAAAAATGGTGAGATCAGATTATTTGTAGATTTTATGAACCTAAATAAGGCTTATGAAAAATAAAATTATCCCCTCCCTTCTCTAGATGAGGTGATATAAACAGTAAGTGGTTCTAAAATGATGTCCCTCTTGGATGGATTCTAATGCTATAATTAGGTACTTGTTCAATATTAGGATAGAATGAAGATAGTGTTTACCTTGACATGTGTAAATTATGTATATAAGAGGATGAAATTTATCCTAATAAACATTGGAATAACCTTTCAATGTGTATGATCATTATTTAAAAGGATTGATAGGAAAATTCATAATCATCTACATGGATGATCTTACAGTATTTTCAAAGCATAGGAAGGATCACCTACAGTCCATATTTGAGAGATGCAAAATGTTTGGTATTTCACTAAACCCAAAGAAAATTATATTTGGAGTCACTAAATAAAATCTCTTGGGGCACATCATCACCAAAGATGGGATCACCATTGATGCAAATAGAATTCAAGGAATTTGGAAGATTTCACAACTAAATAGCAAAAAAGAGATCAAATCATTCTTTGAAAGGATTAAATTTGTAAGGAAGTTTATTTTAGGATTTATAAATATTGTTAGGCCTCTAATGCCATGCTCAAATAGGATGCAGAAATAGAGTGGATAGTTGAAGCCTACATTTTTTCATGACATTAAAGATACAATATCATAGGCTCTAATACTAATTAGTCTAGATTTCAATAAAGATTTTTACCTATATTCATTCACTTCATAACATACAATTATTACTATCATAATGCAAAAGAGGGATGATACCATGTATCCAATCATATTCATGAGCATAAATTTGAAATATGTAGAGCTAAGATACTTTAGGATCAACAAAAAAATTTTGGCCTTTGTCAAAGTAGTGAATATATTTTTGCATTATGTCTTGAGGAATAAAATCATTACCATCATGCCTAATTCTACTATCAAGCTCACCCAATCATATAATTAATTAGGGGAACATCAAGTCAAATGGATGTCAAAGATTCAAAAATTTTATATAGAAATCAAGACTAAAAAAATAGTCTGAGGCCAAGGCATTGTTCATCTCATGACAAAACTAGATCCATGTGTCATCATTGAAGAAGTATGTGAAACTCAAATATCAAAAGGAGAATGGTATATTGATATAATTTATTAATTATTATAGGTATTTTTCCCCCAAGACTCAATAAATAATGAATAAGAGCATTGAGACTCAAATATGCTCATTACATGATCAAGAAAGGAGTTCTCTATAGAAGAAATTATGAAGGCATTTACCTGAGATATGTGTCTATAGAGGAAGCTAAAGAAATTTTAGAGAACTTACATAAAAAATAGGTAGTCCTCATCCATCTATGAATACCAAGGCCTATAACATATTAATAATAGGCTATTACTTACCAATAATTTTCAAGGATGCTCACGCTCATGTGAGGACATGCCACGAATGCCAATATTTAGCTCAAAGAGAAGTATATGCAGCAATTCATTTACATTCAATTTTTGAAAGAAATCAATTTTCCTAATGAGATTTATACTTCATTGGTGTCATCAACCTAAATTCCTTAGTAGGTCATAAATTCATGATTATTTCTACTTACTACTACACCAAATGGACCGAAGCCATAGCCACAAAGAATTTCAGAGCACAAGATGTGATTCATTTATTGGAGGAACACATAACAACTAGATTTAACTTGCTCATTTATCTATTTTGTGATAATGGACCAGATTTCATATCAAAAAAAATTATTGAATAAACACATGACAACCAGATTATTATCAGGTGACCCCCAAGAAAATCAATTGGAAAAATCAATGAATAAGAATCTAATAGATGTAATTAAGAAATTAGTAGGGGACAAGCCCAAGGATTGACACAAATTATTAAATTATGCTCTCTGGGTATATTTAATGATATACAAACAAACCCTTAAGGCTTCACCATATTTATTAGTGTATGAATGCAACCTTGTATTGTTGATTATGTTGAAGTTACCCACTTATCAGTTCATGAAAGATTACATGAAATCAACTGAAAAGGTAGAATCAAGATTGATATAAATAATATAAATGGAATATTTGAGGAATAAATCCTTATAGACCTTCAAAAAACACTAGGATGTGGTTAATAAGTGGTTTGATAAGAGAGAAAAGGTCAAAACATTTAGGATTTTAGATTTGATGCTACTTTAGGGTAAATCCCATGAGAAGAAAGGACAACATGATAAGATTTCCCCATTATGGATTAGACCATATAATATTTTATATATCACAAGAAATAATTAATTTAAGATAAAGGACCTATAAGGTAATGATCTTACATATCTAGTCAATGGGTAGTTCTTGAAGTACTACTTCAGGGTTATGCTACCTATAGATATTATTGATTGATAAGGGACATACAAATGTATATGTAGTATTAGTTTAGTTTCCTTATTTATTATATTAGATTTACTTCTTTCTTATATTAGACTTCATTCTTTTCTATAATATATTCCTTGCTTTATTAGACTAGGGTTCAATGCTTTCTAGACTAACTATTTTTGTTGCTTTTTGTGATAATATGAATTGTGTTTGATGTAACCAAGATGAAATCTAGTCCAATTGATCTTATGATAAAATCTGCCTATAGAAAATGGGATAATTAAAAATTAATAAACTATTTGGGACTTGTCCATAAATTGGTTATATTTCTATGTTTTGAGTCCTCAGGATGAAGGTAGGTATTCATGGATTATTCTAGATGGTGTCACAATTAAATACTTTCACTAGGTATATGAAAGTTTCTATCAAAGTAATTTATACAAATTTGAAAAGTTTTCTTATTTTATTGGACCAAGTACACTTATCATATTAAATGCTTATTGGAAGTGAAAATTTTGGGTATAGATGTGGCTATCAAGGACATTTTGGTAATGATTTGTTTTATAATTATACCATCTCACTAGGGTTCCAACTCTTCTCTTTTCATTAAAGAATAAAATAAAAAAATAAGAAAATAATTTATGAGTTTAAAAGATTGAAATAAGTCTAAAGAAAAACAAAAGGCTCACATGATGAAATAAGCTCAATGTACCACACATCACGGTTAAAATCAAATAATGGAAAGAGAATAAAAGTAGATTAAGGTATCTCTATTAGGGATATGGACACTTGGATGATATTATATCAATGCTTGAGCTTGCCTCATTTTTTTGAGATTTAATATATACTATAATGAAACCTACAACATCATCAAGCCTTTGAAAAACTCATTACATTAAGGGTTAAAACTACACATTTGGCACACATAGATCCAATGAATTAGAAAGCAAGTATGTTGTGTGAATCAAATTGGAGTCTCTTTCATGTTTATGATTTAATTATTCTTCTATTATACACTCCATAATTGATTAAAGGATTACTAGCCAAAGTTATGTACTTTTAAATACTCAAGAGTATTCACCTTGTGAGTCACTATTTTTTATATCCAACACCCCCCTTTTCTCTAAGGATAAATAGGAACCCACATTTTTCAATAGTTAGGCCTTGATTATCGAGCCTCTTTTCTATATGATTGTGAAAATTTTGGTAATGATTGATTATTAATCTTCATACTTTGAGAAATAGACATGGTATTCATTTGTTATTTTATGCGCTAACATCACTAATGCCTTTCAGGAGTTTTTAATATATAAATTTTTGAGGCTTAGGTAGTTCAAAGGAATTTATTTAATGATTTCACTCATCAAACATTTTATTTTGGCATTTCATTCAAACATTCTAATCAATAGGTTTGGTTTTTGGGTTCTATGTTTTGGTATTCTATCCCATAAATATTTGGGGTTTGCATTTTTGGGACTTCTCTTTATTTAGACTTTGGTATTTTAAACTTTTGTTTTTCATAAATTTGACCTTCAGAGAATTTGTGTTGTACATTTTTTATGAAATAATTTCCATGAAATAATTCATTCTTATAGGAGTTTTCGTCATGAACATTTTGTTCGATGAAAATCAATCTTCAGAACTAACACCATGGACATTTTGTCTGATGAAAATAGGTCTTCAAGATTTTTGTTGTGGGTTTTTTTATAAATAATAGTCCCCAAAATAAAACATGAATAATTTATTTCCAAGAACAATAAAAGGATATACTATACTTAGCCAAATAAAATGTTTCTTAATAGTGTTTAATAAAGTTCCCTGCCGATACTAACTAGCAACATTTGAATTATACAAGAATATAAAAGAAGTGAAAATTAGGTATTTACACTAGATGAACTGGTATTCAATTTAAAATCTTATATTTGAAATACATAGCCATTTTATTTTCCATTGATTTCAAACAAATTTGCATTCAAAGTCTACTACTCTTCTACATCGTGAAATATCCATAGCTACTATCTTGAGATCATTATGTAAAGAATTAATGATTAGACTGGGAGCTTAAATTGATGATATAACACATAGAATGAATAAAGACATTATAGGTAATAGTGATGGCATATTCATATAGGACATTTTGAGGATCAAATCCACCATCCCCCTACTCAATCAAGGATTCCACATAATTTACTGATATAGTATTTAACATTAGTATTTTCAAAAATAACTATGAAAATTATTTAGAGGTATGGGATGTTATCGATTATATATATATATATATTCACATTTGATTTAGAAAATATCATACTCTCTGAGTGAGTGTTTATGAAGGACTTACATGCCCTAAAATGATAAAGATTGTACTTTGTAATTACTAAGTTGGAGGTGATGTCATACATCAACCTCCTAAGATATATGTTCTTCTTGGGTAAGATAACATAGTATGCCTTATTTCATCATTATACCAATAGAATATCATCTCATGAACTTTGGGAGCTAACTTATAAATATACTTATCCATGAACACACCTAATGCATACTTTCCCAAACATAGGGTGGTGTCATAGAATGATTAAAACATAATTTAGAATGTGTTGTCTTGATGGTTACTCCCTAAATAGACCATCCCTTTCAAAGGAAATAAGTGAAATGGGAATTCTCCCATAGAAAAATTTATGATGGGAGTATGCATAAGAATGGGTCTATTAAACATACATTATGGTATGTCGAGTATTCATTTGGTCAATATAGATTAGATGCCATTACTACACATGTTGTTAACCAGTGATGCTCAATTCACACTGAGATAAATAATTAGTTTCTGATTGAGGTAAAAAATAATCCATAAGGACAAACACCCCATGCTTATGGGAAATTTTTATATGATGTCTTACTTATTATACTCTATCATGGGAACCTACTACAAAGTCCTTAGAAAATTATGGAGTCCAACAATGGATTGCATCAAGAATAAAATTTGTGATCACTTCAATTTTATGTATGTCTATGCATACATAAGGAACATTGTAAAGATCATATATGATGTATATCCTCAAGTTTGGAAAGCCATCTACAGTATGCTTATGCCTATAATTGGAGAGAATATTGTGAAAATACTAGTTAAAAGAGGGGATTACTTATTATATCCAAAATTCATAGTTATAATTATTTGGGGAAATAATGTAGACCCCATATGTCTCCCAAGATATGTTTCATACAAGATATTAGAACAAGATATTGCCTTTCAAATATGGTGGAGATATTTTAGTATAATTTCTAGATGATGAAGGTTGAATATGCAAAACTCCTCAACCAGGTTAATAAGATACACTAACCCTCTTTGGTTAAATAGAAAATCATTAAATAGAAACATGATATAATAGATAAGTGTTATAAGGAGAATGAGGAAAATAAGAAGTAGTCTCAAGTCACTACTTCAAGTGCCATGCATACATCTATAGCTTCTACTTCTATGACCCTAGCTACTATACCTACCAAAGTATATATGGCTATTAAGATGATGCATCCTTAATAAGGCCAAGATTTTGTGTATTTATAATTTTTTAATGGTTTATATATTTATAATTTCCTTTTAGTTTGAGATATCATTGTAAAAAGTTGCCTTTTGTCTTTTGTACACATGCACACATTACATGGTTTTAAAAAGGTCAACTTTTAGCTAATTAATAATTATGGTTTTACTCTTATATGGTTTTGATCACATTTATAACTTATGTTATAACTATCACATGTAAATTAATTTTCATGAACTTGGTAAATGAGGTGACCCTTTCCCCAAGTCTATTATAATAACTGTAGTACAATAGTTGGAAAGGGTTAGAAGATTTTGAATACAAAAGGAGTGAAAAAATTTTGATTGTCAACTTCATACATTTGAGTATTTTATTTCCATTATTTTTTTAATAGATGTTATTTCTCTTGTTTTGTGTGTTAATAATCCTTACTATGCAAAATCTATGAATAGGTTCTTAATTATCTTGATTGATGTACTAATACTACATGTGTAATAGTTATTAAAAGATTGAAAATATATGTTGATTAAGATAATTAAGTTGATTGTTTCATAATTTTAAATGTTTACGAGTGAATTATTTAATTTATTTTTATTTTTGTTCTCAAAGCTACCTCAGATAATTCACTAGCGTGAGTTATAATATCCCAATTAATAGTGTGTAATAGCTACTCTAAAAGGAGCAACCTTTGACTAAGGCCTATGATTTTTATACATTGATATTTCCTTAGACATTTCATCCATGTCTAATAATGTGTGTATTATTTATAATAGAAACAATCATAGGTTTTGAAAGTGCTTAACCATTTATAAACAATCCAAAGAAGTGATTCGTAAAAGCCACCTAGTCTCCTTTGTACCTTACCCTTCCCCCATTTTTGAGTTTATTTAGAGATATACACACTTTATATTAGTAACCAATCATCCATACAACTCTCATATGAATTAACTACCATTTAGAGACTATACCTCCATCTAAGACCATTACCAACAACTCGCATACCCTACCAACTATTTCGTTAATAGGTTGTTTCGACTGAATACCTATAACTTAAGCCCTAAAATGGAGTTATTCTCCATTGAGATCCTAAAACATTATAAGATATTTTTTTATCTATGGTGTGTATAAAACCACATCAATAGACACATTCAAACTTCTAGAAGGGTCAATCCATAGAGCAGTCAAAGGACCAAGCAGGATCCTCATCTCAAGGACTCTCTCAAAATCTCAAAGTTATGAATAAGGAAGCTGGGGTAGTTGAGCTTGACCCCAAAGGATCATCAGTAGGAGACCCCATTAATTTAGACTTTAACGAGGAAGGGAAGGCTTAAGAAGAGCCTACTAGTAACACAATTCAAATGCCCAAAGCTATTCCCTGGGCACAAGTTGCCACATCTATAGGGGTAATAACAAAATAAGTAATTATTCTAGGCCAAAAAGGATCCTTCACATAGCTAAAGACCACTATTGTCTACATTAGGCATCCTAAGACACCTATAGGTAGTTCTATAGTCTAAAAAACTTAAGGCTTGCCTATAGGACCCTAAAAACCATAGGTGGTAGAAGGGGAAGAAGTTAACTTAGAAGAAGATGAAGAGTATTTTTATGAAGAGGTTGATCTATAAAAGGATAAATCTTTGAGCCTAGAATCTGAAAGGGGTAAATAACTAGTTGTAAAATACTCCTCAAGTACCCAATCTATTATATTTATTTATTTGTGTGCTGCCTCTATTCCCATGTTTGATACTATTCCTATTTAATTTGTTTTGAGAACCCCCAAGGTGGAAGTTCATACTTCCCCCACTGATGATCCATTTACCCCAACCTCAATAATATAATTACCCTTGCTCACCACAAAATATGAGAAGGGTGTTTATTCTACTATTACTTATCACTTACATTATGGCTACCTTCAACATTATTTATGGCACTACAACCATTAGAACACTAAGGAAGAAGATGAAGGCATCTAAGAAGGTGGAGACAACCATGGACACTCAAATAATCCATGTCCAATCCACTTAGATCACCCTTTCCATTTCGTACACCACTCCAACTAAATAAACAATAGTGGAATGTTCAATGAAAGGTAAGAGGTCCAAGCCATATATAGTCATATTATATCCACTCCCTTAGTTTGGAAGAGTGGATTTGTTTAAAATTATTTGGACCTCCCTATTTGCCACCCTTGTTAAGGCATCTAAGAAACAAAAAGTCATGGAGGATTTTAAGGAAGAGGTTGTAGCCACAATCTCAAGAGAAATAGACTTAACATAATTAAACATTCCTCCCTAGGTCATGGATTTGATAAGACTTCCCATTTGCCTAGCTTTAAAATTACTGAGCTCCCCTCCATCACCATTTTGTTTTCCAAACCATCTATGATCATATAGAGGGTGAAGAAGAGGAAGCTAGAGGATTGAAAAGTCTAAGAGATGATTATTAAGGAGAGAGAAGATGTATTCTCTCTCACCAAGAGATAAAATAGGTAGTTAGGGTAATCCCCTTATATTGAAAACTTTAAAGACCTAGCTGAAGCACACAAAGATACCATGGTATCCATTCATAAATGTATAAAAATTATTAGATAGGAGTTGGAGGCTAAGGTAACATAGTTGAAATAAAATTCTAAAACTATCTACATATCAGTAGGCATAGAGATAGAAATGTAATATGTGGCCTCTAAATGTTATAATTATTTGGAAGCTATAGATTTTATGCACACTAAATTAGCTTGACATGTTAATAAAAATAATGAATTATTTAATTATCTAAATAATGACAACAATAAATTTAATATGTTGGTTTCATACATTGTTAATAAGTTTTATAGTGATTTAGATCTCATGACACCATTGGAGGCATCTAATGCCCACAACTTTGTGGTCATAAAAATAGAGAAAGCAAGGGAATATCTAACATCAGTTGGGGCTTTACTCCCAAAATATCAAGAGCATGAGACCCAAGTTCCTCAAAATTTTAATGATCTAAAGTTATATAAGGTTAACAACACTACAGTAAAATTGATCAACAAGATCAATTTTGATCATCTCATATAAGAGGCCACTAATAACTTCAAATAGTGTCTACAAGGCCTAGAATTTGAGGGAATAGAATTTGAATTGATCTTCACCCAAAATAAGGTCACTAAAGTGGAGATTTTCAAGAGAAAATTTTAATCAACCAAAATAGAACATGCAAAGCTCCTCAATCAAGTCAATATATTCCATAGTCTACCTCTACTAAATTTAGATATCATTCAATAATATCATGATATCATAGATAAATTTTAAAAAGAGATTAAATCAAAGAAGAATTAATCTCAAATTTCTACTTGTAGTGCCATGTCTACATCTGTAGTCTCTACTTCTACCACCTTAACCACTACACCAACCAATGTCGACGCAACTATTTAAATAACATAGCCTTGAAATGCTAGCTTTTGTGCATTAATAGTTTTGTAATGATGTATATATGTTATATATATTTATAATTTTCTTATATTTCAATCTATAATTGTAAAATTTTACTTTTTATTTATACACATGCTCATGTTACATTATTTTATAAAGGCTAACTTAGACTAATTAACAACTTTAAGTAAACTCTTATATGATTTTGACTACAATTAGAAATTATTCTAACTATCACATCTAACGAATTTTTCATGAACTTAGAGGATGAGGTGACCCCTTCCCCAATTCCATTTAAATAATTGTAATCCATAGTTTGGATTGGTTAGACAATTTTGAATATACAAGAGCAAAGCAATTTTGGTTGTTCACTCATGTTTTTACATGTTTTATCTCCATTGCTTGTGTCATTAGATTTTATTGTTTTGGTTTTATGTTTTGATAATCCTTAGTGTGAAAAAGTTGTGAATGGGTTATTGATTGTGTTGATTAATATATCAATGTTAGATGTGTAATAGATATTGAATAAATGGTAAATTACATTGGTTAGGATAATTAAGTTGATTTTATTCATAATTATAAGTGGGTATGAGTGATTTATTTTTATGCATTATTTTAGGACTATGAAACAACTGCCTCAAATACCTTACTAAGCATGAGTCATAATATCCTAATTGAGGGTGTGAAACAACTACCCTAAAGGGAGAAACCTTTGATTGAGGCTCATGATTTTACTATATAAATATCCTCTTAGACTTCATATCCATGTCTAATTATTTGTGTTTAATAGATTCTATCAATAGGCATAAGCTTTAAAAGAAACTTATTCACTTAGGATCTAGCTAGGGAATTAATTCATTAATACCATATATCTCTCTTTTCTACCTTACCCTTCCTTCATTTTTGAATTTTTTTTTGACCTACCTACCTTAGATTAGTATCCATCCAAAAATCCAAATCATATAGATTCTCAATTATTCTTAAGATACCACACCTCCATCCAAAAACCTTGTCAACAACCTACATACCCTACCAACTATTCTATCAATAGGTTATTAAGACTGCATACCTATAACTCCTACCCTAGGGTGGAGTTCACCTCCATATAAATCCTAAAATATTACAAGATACCTAGATATCTATCATGTGCATAAAACCCACATCAACAGATAATTGATGATATGAGGGATTGAACCTTTGATAATAGAGGTTAGTTTTTACATAGAGTTGCATTGCAATCAC
The DNA here is from genome assembly GCA_037957365.1 of Torreya grandis. Classification (NCBI taxonomy): domain Eukaryota; kingdom Viridiplantae; phylum Streptophyta; class Pinopsida; order Cupressales; family Taxaceae; genus Torreya; species Torreya grandis. Next base: position 1,066,047 of record JARHVA010005387.1, read on the forward strand.
CCAAGAGAGTGACCAATCATAATTCCTAGACTGGCCTCTAGTTTTACCCTTGTCAAATGATAAGAGATGTATAATTATACCAACTATCCCTAACAGACATACGAATCTTTCTATAGTAAGGAACCATTTACATGTTAATCATCCAATGGCTCAAACACCCTAGTTAGTTGGATCTATTATTACTATCCTAGGAGATGTGCATGATTTACCTAGAAATCCTAAAAAGTATCTACCATACTTCTCTTTTTTAGGAGTAAGGATAATAGAAGAATATATTAGGTATTTTAAGAATAATTTGAGATTAATGAATATTTTTAATGAAGATGTTACATTTGGGTTATTCCTTTTTACACTAATGGATGTTGTTTATGATTGTTATTTGAATCTAACAAAAAATTCCATCACTTCCTTGGATGCTTGTCATTCAAATTATTTTTCATAATTTGGATAGGCCACTAGCCCCAGTGTAATATAATATCACTTCACCATTATGAATAAAGAACCCAATGAGCCTATCCATGCATTTAGTGTAATATTTCAAAAATCCCAAGGTATAAGCTACAACAAGCATTAACATTGGATATGTACAAGGATGTATTAGATCCAATTATTACGATGTTCTTGAGAAGGGTAGTTGTAACCAACACATTAACATTGACATATGTATAATCCATCAAAATTTATAGGTAGTTCAATCCTCATGTACCTAGTGTACCTAACATCCATAATGGCTTCCCAACATTGAATCTAGTCCCACACATGATGTAGACCATCTCAACATTCAATCAAAATTAGTTGTACACACTACCTCTATTGACACAAACAACATAAACAAACTACGAATTATTGAAAAATCATTCATAAGGTAATGCTTACAAATAGAATCAACAATTTGCTACATCTATTACTACTATTCTACAAGGCACTGAATCTACAAAGGTAGAGTTAAAGGCTATTCAAAAGATGGTCTAGAAGTTGAGAAATGAATTCCTTGGTATGTAAAGAAAGATGGGTAATGATAAAAACCAAAATGGTAGTTACAATCGTGATTTCAAAGGTATAATTAACCATTAAATAGGCTTATGAATAATATGGAGTATCTTGGTAAACTTTCAGAGATCAACATGGCAAAAATGGCCCTACTAATTAGTGCATAATCCATAGTACTTCATAGCATGGTGAGCTTGAATAAATTAAATTTTGTGTAGTATTTTAAATCTTTCAAAGGGAGATGGTAAGACAAAACCAAATACATAATGCACTAAAATCCAACCATGACCCTAAACCTTCAAGCACGTCCATATTATTTAAGACTCACGAGTTTCCATTTCTAAGCAAAGATGATAATGTACTAGAGGATAACATAGATAAAGTCTACACTTTCCAGTAATTCCATAAAGGTGGGTATAATTTGAGGAATAAACAACCCTTTATGACTTCAACTCCTCTAAATAGCATAGTGATTCCACCTAATCATAAAGCTGAAAAAAACCCACCTCTTCCAAAAGGAAATGATTATCCTCAAAATAAGGAGGAATAAAATAAAGTGGGATACAACATTGTTGAAGATATGAATAAGATCAAAGAAAATATAACTCTTCATTAATTAACTCAAATCACTAAAAAAAGGAGCTATTGTGGAAGTATATTACTTGGAAGACTCATGTTGAAAGAATTAAAACATCTATGGATAAAGAAAAAGATGCTAACACCAATATCATTTATAAGATCAAGACAAAAATTCCACCCTTGTTTTTTACTATCAAGGCATTTGGTAAGAACATCCATAATTATATAGTTGATTCTAGATATTTAGAAATTATTATACCTACTTATATATCTCAAAATCTTGGTTTGAATCCAAGCCCTTCAAATAAAATAGTTTCATAACTAGATAAAATAGTAGCACCAATGGTCATGAAATTTAAGGACATACATATTCAAGTAGCATCTAAATTTTGAGTCTAGATGACCATCTAAATTTTCATAATAGACATACCCAAATGTTATGGATTATTTTTGAGTAGGGATTAAATCAAAACACTCAATGGATATCTTCCTACAGACTTCTCTTATATTTGGTTAACATGGAGAGTCATTATGAATCAAATCAAGATCGATAAGGAGCCAATGATGAAATATCCCATTAAAAAATATAACATCAAGAATAAAGAGGTGAAATACAAATCTCTTAACCTCAGTATTTACACTTTCACTATGTAGAATAAAGAATAATAACTACAATTTGATGATTACAACCATTTATGGACTTTACATTTTGATTGTGCTAGATACAAATAAGGATCTAGAGTAGGATTTAAATTGATTGATCCATAAGGAAAGAAAATCTTTTAAACATATAGGTTGAAATTTCCTTACACTAACAATAGGGATGAGTACAAATTTATAATCTCAAGATTATAATTTTCACTTAAGAACAATGTGAAGGTGTTAGTATTTGGTGATTCAGAGCTAGTGATCAACTAGGTCAAAAATGAATATCAATGGAAATTGTCTTATTTGAAAAGGTAAAAACATAGAGCATGTGATCTAATTTAGAGATTTTATTCTCTCAACATAAAGGTGTTTATTAGATAGTATAATCAAACTAAGGATTCACTACCTACTGGTGCTACTAAATTAGAGCCTTTCTAAGAATCCAAGGTAAAAATATTTTCTATTAAAATAGTGCCTTATCCCTCGGTTCCTGATAATATACAAAATTTTAAAGTCTTTGATGATGACAAACATATTATTTAGTTTCTAACTAATTTAAGGGAGTTTGAGTCATAAATAATAAATGATAAGGAGGTTAATCATCTCTATCAAGAAGAATTAGACAAGGGAGGTATCTTCCATCTCAAAGATAATTGCATTCCAACTAGGTTGGTCTCTTTAGAAATATCATTTGACATAGACCCCTAAGCCCATCAACTTAGATAGCCTAAGGTCAATGAATCTGGCTTCAAAAAGGAAAATCTAGGAGATGAACATAGCCCACACTATGATAATATTGACCTCAATTTTAGCCTATAAGAAAGATAACTAATGATGTATTTAATCACCTAATACAAAGATGTCATTTCTTAGAATTATGAAGATTTGAATGTTTATGATTCTCAGGTCATTACTCATATGATTCTAATAAAACTAGAACATAAGCCATTCAGACAGAGGTAGAGACCAATCAATCTTATTCTAGAGTCTCTCATTTAAGGATAAGTGGATAAGCTACTAAGCACAATAATAGTCTTCCTAATCATAAATTCTACTTAGGTCACCAATATGGTCCCAATTAGAAAAAGAATGGAGAGATAAAGATATGTATTGATTTCGAGAATTTGAATAAAGCTTCTAAAAAAGATAACTATACCCTGCCTTATTTGGATGAAATGATAGAGAAAGTAAGTGGTTCTAAAATGATGTCTTTCCTAGATGAATTTTTAGGCTATAATCAGATATTAGTATAACCCAAAGATAGGATAAAGATTACATTTTCTATGAAATGGGGAACTTATGCATATAAGAGTATGCCATTTGGCCTGATAAACATAGGAGTTACCTTTCAACATGCCATGGATCATGTATTTCAAAAGATTAAGGGGGAAATGCATAATCATCTACATGGATGATCCTACTATGTTTTCAAAGAATAAGAATGACCACATAGGCTATCTCTAGTTAATATTCAAGAGATGTATAAGTTTGGTTTCTCATTAAACTCAAAAAAGATCATATTTGGAGTGAATGAAGGAAATATCTTAGGACATATCATTACCAAGGAAGGAATCACCATCGACCAAAATAGAATTTAAGTAATTTCTAAGATTGCCCTAGAAAATAGTAAGAAGGAAGTCAAATCCTTCTTTGAGAAGATTAAATTCATAAGTAAGTTTATCTCAAGATTTTCAAATATTTTTAAACCTATGAATGCAATGCTCATGAAATATGCCAAGATGAAATGGACAACTAAAGCCTGAATGTCTTTTCAAGATATTAAGGATGCAATATCCAAAGCTCCAATGCTAATTAGTCTATATTTCATGAAATATTTATACTTGTATTAATTTACCTCATAACATACAATTATTGTTGTTATAATATAAAACAAATATAATACTGAACATCCAATTGCATTTATGATTAAAAATATAAAAGATGCAAAACTTAAGTACTCCATGCTTGAAAAACAAATCTTCACTCTTGCCAAAGTAGTAAATTTTTCTTGACATTACATATTGAGGAATAAAACCATTATCATTGTGCTTGATCCTATTGTCAAGCTTGCCTTATCATATAATGAATTAGTATAACACCGAGGTAAGTGGAAGGCCAAGTTGAAAGAGTTTAACATAGAAATCGCTTTCAAAGATCATTTGGGGTCAACATGTTATTAAATTCATGACTAAACCTAATCCATGTATCACTGTTGAAGAGGTATATGATGCTTAATTATCTAGAGTATAATGGTACATTGATATAATATAATATTTACTTACATGTACTTACCCAAAACTCAGTAGAGAATAAATAAGAGCTTTAAAGCTCAAATTTACTCATTACATTATCAAGAAAGGATTTATATACAAAATAAATTATGAAGGTATTTAACTTAGGTGTGTTTCTACAGAGGAAGGTAAAGAGATTCTAGAGAATGTACATTAAAAAATAGGTAGTGTTCATCCTTCTGGGAATACCACAACCCATAAGATCTTAATAATGGGATACTATTGGCCAACAATTTTCAAGGATGCTCACACTAATGTAAGAACATGCCATGAATGCCAATATTTGGCCAAGAGGAAAGTACATGCATCAATGCCCTTACAACTTATTATTAAAGGAAGTCTATTTACCTAGTGGGGTTTAGACTTAATTGGTGTCATTAACCCAAATTCCTTAGTAGGCCATAAGTTTATAATTACTGATATAGATTATTGCACTAGATGGAATGAAGACATAGACATAGATAATTGGAAAGCAGATTTGATTCAATTCTTAGAGGAACACATTATCACTAGATTTTGTACATCCATTTCTCTAGTTTGTGACAAAGGGCCAACATTCATATCAACATAAACTATAGAGTGGGACATGACAATCATATTAATATGAGGTCATCCTCTAACCATTACCCCAAAGGAAATGGAATCATTAAATCAACCAATAAGAACTTGATAGATGTAAATAAGAAATCAACTAGGCATAAGCCTAGAGATTGGTAAAATCTATTGAAGTATGCCCTCTAAGTAAAATGGACTAGATAAAAGCAAGGCCTCAAAGATTCACCCTACTTACTAGTGTATGGACACATTCCAATATTCCAAATCATGTTGAAGCTACCAAATTATCAGTTCATGTTGGACTACATGGAACTAAATGATCAAATATAGTCTTGATTACTAGACATAATAAAAATGGAAGATTCAAGGAATGAACCCTTACATATATTTGAAAAATAGGGCATTAAACTAATGGTTTGATAAGAGATAAAAGGTCAAATAATTTAGGATCTTGGATCTAGTGCTTATTTGGGAAAATTCCCATGAGAAGAAAGGATAACATGACAAATTTTGCACACTATGGATTAGACCATATCGGATTTCAGATATCCTAGGTAATAATGCATTTCATCTATGTGATTTGCAAGGTAATGAATTTATATATCTATTCAATGAATAGTTCTTAAACCATTAGTTCATGCTTGTGCCATCTGAATATGCCATAGATTGATGAAAGTACATGGTATAAGTAGGATTATATTAGATTTATTTATTCTATAGACTAAATTTCATGTTTAAATAGATTAGATTTACTATTTTTATAGAGTATATTTCCTATTTTATTTAATTAGATTTACTACTTTCTTAGATTAGAGTTTAATGTTTTCTAGATTAGTTATTTTTTTACTTCCTATGATAGCCAGAATTGTTTTTTCTCTATTGCAACCAAACTATAATCCTAACCAATTGATCTTATGTTTAGATAAACTTGGGAAAAAGGGAAAATTGAAAAAGAGTTTCAACATGGGACTTGTTCATAAATTGATATTCTATGTTTTGATTATTGAGGATGAAGGTAGGTGATCATGAGCCATTTTGTATTATTTCAAGTTTGAATACTTCTACTAGGTGTGTGGAAGTTTATCTCAAATTAATTCACATGAATTTAGAAATTTTTATTATCCCATTAGATTAAGTGTACTTATTACATCAAATACTTATTGGAAGTGATAATTATTGGTATGGATGTAGTTGGTAGGGACATTATATTAATGATTTATTTTATAAATATACCATGTCATTGGGGTTCCAACTCTCCTCTTTACACACACACACACACACACACACACACACACACACACACACACACACACACACACACACACACACACACACACACACACACACACACACACACACACACACACACACACACACACACACACACACACACACACACACACACACAAACACACACCAAAAAAAAAAAAAGGAAAATATCTAAAGAAAATCAATAGGGCTGACATGATGAAATAAGGTCAATGCACCATGCATCATCAAAAAAGGCAAGAGAAGGAATCCAAGGTATCTCTATCATGGCTATGGATGCCTAGTTGGAATCATAGCAATGTCTAAGCTCCCCTTGTTTTAAATGAGTTTTGATAAAATATAGAATGAAACATACAGCTCCATCAAGCCTTTAAAAAATCATCAAAACAAGGTCAAATAAACTTCATGTTAAACACACATAGATCCAAGGTTAAGAAGGAAAGTATGTTATGTGAATTTTCTTAATAGTATCTTTCATATTTATGATTTTAGTATTTCTTCTGTGGCATGGTTCCCCCTGCAAGTCACCATTTATTTTACCTAACACCCCCTATTTTATATTTATAGAGATGGGGACCCACTTTTTTTAGATTTTAGCTATTTTGTTGATATTTTATTCTATGTGCTAGGGAAAATTATTGAGCAAGACTGATTACTAGTATTTATACTTAGAATAATTTAACATATTGTAGCATGGTATTTTGCATATTTTCATGGATTTATTGAACTATGAAGGTTTTTAGGACTTAGTATATGTAGAGAAATTCATTTGGAGACTTATTCATCAAGTTTTTTACTTTCAAACTTTTTATTTGGACATTTTTTTGATAGGTTTGCCTTTTGAGTTTTTTATTTTAGGTATTTTGTCTAAAAAATTCTTTATTATTTATTCACCAACACTTTTTTTCTACACTTTGGTTTGTTTGGGATTATTATTCAACAAGAATTTGGTCTTCAAAACTTTTTTTCTTAATAGACAGGTTTTCAAGGTTATTGTTGTGGATATTTTATCTAAAACAATTTCTCTAAAAATAACTTATCTTTTTATTGAGTTTTATGTTGTGGACCTTTTTTCCATAGACATTTTCTCTGGTAGACATTTTTTTCATACTTTTTTCCATATAAATTTTGTCTGACATATTGTAAAGAGATTTATATACATATGTTATGGACTTTTGTTGCAAACATTTTTTTCAATAGGAATTAGGTATTCGAGTATTTTATTATTGATCTTTTGTAAAGATTGGTCCCAACACAAAAATCAAATACCAAACTACTAAAAGAGACAAAAGAACCCACTATACTTAGTCCAATAATTCCAAAATAATTTATAATAGCATGTTAAATCCCCCCCTCTCCCTACTAATTTGAACTATTTAAGAAAATATAAAATAGGCAAACATTGAAAATTTATATCACACAAATTGGTAATCAATTCTTGATATATATACATGAAATGTAATCATTGAATCCTTCATATATCACAAATAAACTTGCATCTAATGTTTACTACTCTCTTATGTGACAAAGATCTTTAGTTACTACTTGTGAGAATATTACATGAATAACAACAAATATTGAAATTAAGAATTGATCATACAACATTCAAAGCATGTAAAATGTGACTATAAATAACACAAATTAGATTAAAATAATGGAATATTCATCTAGATAGTTTAGAGGAGTAGTTTCATCATTTCCCTACTTAATTAAAGATTCCACTGAGTTCATGGATTTAGTCTTTAATACTACCATATTTTATAATAGGTATGCAAATTAATTTAATATTATGGGACATTATTGACTCTATAGATATATTTTCATTGGATGACAATATGTCTCTCTCTGATCGACTATTTGTCAAGGATTTGGTGGCCCCATAATGATAAGGATTGCATTTTATTTCCACTAAGCCTAAGGTGATGTGATACATTAACCTCTTATGTGAGTTTTTATTCATAGGTAAGGTCACATAAGATGCTTTCCTCTACCATATTGGTAATTTTAAAATCATGGATTAAATTTTAGGAGTTAACTTATAGAGATATTTTTCCTTTACCACACTTGACACATACTTATAAAAACACATATTAGTGTAATGGAATGCAAAGAACTCAATGGAGAAGGTGTTATCTTAATGGCTACTCCCCAACTAGACCATTACATTGAAAGGGAAGAAATCAAAGGGGCCTACTCCCATTAATCAATTCAAGATGGGAGTGTTCATTTGTATGAAACTACTGAATAGACTCTATGGTGTGTCAAACATTAACTTTCTCAATTTGGATTGGGTTCCATTAATACACATGATGGTGACCATTCATGTTGCATTCACATTAGGAAAGATCATCAATTTTCATTTAAGTGTGTAGGTAATCCAAATAAATAAGTGGCATACTCCTATAGGCCATTTTTACATGATGTCTTATTTATTGGATGTTATTATTGGGATAGTTTACAAAGCTTTCAGTGAGCTATGGAGCCCAGCTACCGACTATAACAAAAATGAGATTTATGGCCATTACTAGTTCATACACATATATGTTTATACAAATAATATGGTGAATAGTGATGAGGATGTCTATTTTAAATTTGGTAGACCATCCACAATTTTTGTATGCCTAGGATAGGAGACAACATTGTGAAAGCATGAGAGGGGTGACTATTTCCTATACCCAAACTTCACTATCATCATGATATGGGGAAATAAGGTTTATCCCATATGCCTTACATAATATGTTTTTAATAAGGTGGTAGAGAAATAAATTTATTTTGAGTTATGGTAGAGTGTAGAGGAGGATCTATCAAGAGCAAAAAAAGCGTCATTCTTTGGCCATCACATAGTGATTAGCTAAATGGTTTACACCATGATAAATTTTTTGGGGAAGTGGGTGACAAGAGGAAAAGTTATCACTTTTTCACACTTACACATAGGGATTGGGATCCCCACTGACTCATCCAAAATCATACATATGGGTTCAATATCCCTTATAGCCACATAGCTTACTCTTATAACTTTTTATTTCTCAATGTAAAAGATGATTAAGAATTTTTGGAGAGGGAAAATATTTATGGATTGAAGGAGGATCATTCAAGGATGATATAACAAGATCCTACCATCTCTATGAGGGAATTATATAGTATAAATTCACTCTTTCAAGGCTTGACACATTCATACTTCTAAAAGGGTCAATCCATAGAGCAGTCAAAGGAGCAAGTAGGATCTTCATCTCAAGGACTCCCTCAAAATCTTAAGAATGTGAATAAAGAACATAGGGTAGTTGAACCTGACCCCAAGGGAGTATAGGAAATAGACCCCATTAATTTATAATATATTGAGGAAGGGAAATCATAGGAAGAGCCAACTATCAGCATAGTTTAAATACCCATAGCCATTCCCTAGGCACAATCACCATATCTATAGGGGTAGTAACATAATAAGTAGTTACTTTAGGCTTGCAAGGCTCCTCCACATAACCAAAGACCACTATTTATTATATGAGGAAGCCTAAGACCCTTATATCTAGTCCCCCAATAAACTCAAGGCTTGCTTATAGGACCCCAATAAACACAAGTGGCATAAGGGGAGGAAGTTGACTTGGAAGAATATGAAGATGATTATGATGAAGATATTGAGATAGAAAAGGTTAAATATTTGAGCCTAGAAGATGATAGGGGTAAGGAACTAGTTGTATAAATCTCCTTAAGTACGTAGTCTATTGAATCTATTTCTTCATCTACTACATCTATTCCCATGTTTGATAATATTCTTATTTATTTTGTTTTAAGAACCCCCAAGGTGGAAGTTCCTACTTCTAGCATTGATGATCTATTTGCCTTAATGTCATTCATATAATTCCTCTTACTTACACCAAAGTTTGAGAAGGTTATTTATTATACTATTACTTCTATCACTTTTATTGATCCATTTTCACCTTTATTTCCTTCACTTCCATCATGGCTACCTCCAACAATCCTTCTGACACTACCACCCTTAGAACACTAAGGAAGAAGAAGGCATATAAGAAGGTGGATACAACCCTTCCACTACATAACTCTGTGTCCAATCCACTTAGATCAACCTTCCCATATCTTCCACCACTCCATCTAAAAAAACCATAGTGGCATGTTCAGGTGAAGGTAAGAGGGCCAAGCCCCAAATAGTCATGGTCTATCCACTCCTTTAGTTTGGAGAAGTGGATTAGTCTAAAATTATATGTCCCTCCTTACATGACACCTTTTTCAAGGCATCTAGGAATCATCAAGTCACAGAGGAGGCTAAGGAAGAGGTTGTAGCCATAATCTTTAAAAAAATAGATGTAACACAGTTGAACATTCCTCTTTCAGTTGTGGATTTGAGAAGTAAGACCTCCAAGTTACCTAGATTTAAAATTAGTGGTCTCCCCTTAATCACCACTTTGTTTGAAAAACCATCTAAGAGTATATAGAGGAAGCTAGAGAATGACAAAGGCTAGGAGTTGATTCTTGAGGAGAGACAAGAGGTCTTCTCCCTCACTAAGAGATAAAATAGGAAGCTAGAGAAATCCACTTAAATTCAAATACTTGGGTTAAACACACAAGGTGGACATGGTATCCATTCATAAAGGTACATAAATGGATAGCTAGGAGCTAGAGGTTGAGGTAATATAGTTGAAAGAATAGGATAAAACTATTTGTTAATGATGAAAATTATACTGTTAACTAATCAACCCTTTTAGCTATTGTGAAGGTCAAGATGGAATCATACAAGTTTAATCATAAAGGACCTTATGGATAAATATTAGTCTTAAGGTGTGAAAATGGGCCTTTTTTATTTTTAGGTATTACTATGTTTAATAATAAATCTAAATCGTGCTTACAAACATTTACTAAATCGATCAAAAACAACATAAAAATTGACTGTGTCAAGAAAATTACTCATAAAAAATTCTTTGTTCCAAGAAGCTAATCATTCCTTCAATATTATATAATTTAATATTAATTTTTTAATTAAATATCATCTAACATATCCAATAGAGTAAATTTTAAGAATTATACAATCTCTTGAAGGACAAAATATTATATTGATGAAAGGTGTATCTTATGTTCATGCTCACAACAAAAAGATGAAAGTAATTAATGACAACCAAGAAGGAATACAAAATCTAAACAACTAACAACTATTAACAATATAAAATTAATTAACAAACTCTCTAAACTAACTAAATTTAAATAATCTAAATATACTAACACTAATCTAAACTAACACTAAAAAAATCTAAACTAATAATGAAATAAGAAATAAATAATAATAATAAAATAAAATAACTAGTATTAGTAAAACAAAAATTAACAAAATAGAAACTAAATAAATTATAAACTAATTTAAAATCATAATTAAACTAAATTAAAAGTTAAATTCAAACAAAATACAATATATACAAAGTTATGTGAGTCACAGTAAAAGAGAGTCATCTTAGCAAATAACATCATTTCATTTGAGAAATAAACATTCTTCATACAAAATATCCTAAAAGATAACTTTTACAATCAATTAAATCAACAATATATTACAAATAATGATGTCTTCATCATTATTTGGGTTGAACACTTGGGTTTTTCATAAGACTACATGTAATCATCAAAAGATATTAAACTTGACAATCTTTAGATAATCAGTTATAAATGACAATATAAAACTAGATATACCTATGTTGTCTAAGCAGTATACTCAACTGTTAGAGAAAGTACCATTAGTCTATCTGTAAAATTAATCTATCTCAAAAGTGTTGCATAGAATAGTGAGATAAGTGATTGAATTTAAGAAATAATAATCTTCAATACCTATGTTGTTCCTCCCTTTCAAAATAAATCCTTGATCTCCTTTTCTACCTCTAAAGTTGGTTTAAAAATAAGTTATAACTAACTTTAGTTAGTTATTTGTCAACTTTATTAATTGACTTTAAAAATAAATTAATTTGGTAGTTATAAATTAAAATTTATTTAAGACTTTTGAAAAGTTTCAAGAGATCAAAAATTGTAATTTAGACTAGGTATTCCTAACGGGTGGGGACCCCTTTTAGTCAACTAAGAATATTTAAAATATTAATTAATCAATAAGTAATAATTAACATATCATATTAAATTAAATTAATATTTAGAGTAATTTCATTTTGAATTTTACTTTACCTAATGGCATATTTATGTTATATATATATATATATATATATATATATATATATATATATATATATATATATATATATATATATATATATATATATATATATATATATATATATATATATAATCAATCTACTGCCAAACAATATACCAAATATCTAAAAACTTAATTCACTGCTTGATATTCCATGTAAAATAACATGCTTTCAAAAACAATTTATGTTGTGAAATACCTTGATAGTAAAAATATTTTGACTGTATCTCATGAAATAAGAACCAAAACTCTCCATAAAACAATCTTCACTTTTTTGAAAATAACAATTTTAATGTGTTTTCTATACATCTCTAATTTGACATTCAAATGATCATCAAATTGCATAATTTATGGTTTGTGATGGCAGTCATTTGGTTGTCAAATTTAACACCATGAAAATTTATGTAGGTGATCATTTTACAAATTTTGTACAATAGAAATAAATTTAATCAATTTTCAAAATCAAATGAAAACCTATTATTTATCTCTCAATCACTATCATGCTTCAACATCATGAATAAACTAGAAAATTATATTAATTAAATAAAATTATATTCTTCATAATTTTGTTCCATAAATTCTACCATAATATGTGAATATGGTCTTACAATATGAAATAAACCAATTCAAATAATTCAAAGAAATACATCTAAAAAAGTCCTATTCATGACAAGTATTTCTCAACTCTAACCCCATATTTTTTAGCATCCGATTTCAACATAAGTTTAAAATGAAATATTGCATAAAATATGTCTTCTATGAAACCAAGAAATAACTAATTTTTTTCTATTTATTTATTTACAATGCTTTAAGAAAAACCCAAAACAATTCCAAAATATTTAAACCCTTGCAAAACCCTTAAAATTGATACATAAACTCAAACAAAACATCCATTATTTTTGAGTTCAACACTCTATATTTTTAAAACATAACAATGTAAGATTTTCCAAAACCATGAATACATGAAATTGTAGAAAAACTAGAACTAAATATTATATTTACATGTTTGAAAAAAATCTCATTATCAATAAATTTTTGATATGCCTCATCTTTATCCAAACCCTTCCAAATATATTCATGACATAAAGCATGTAGAACCATTTACTACATACTGAATGCCAAAAATTAAACACATAATAAAGAAATGTCTCTTATATTCTCAAATACCAAGCTTCAAACTCAAATAACTCTGCATTTCATCGATGACCGAGAATATATCTAAAATCAAAACTAGTCTTCACTAATATTCATGTATGAAAGTGATATTGTAGATTAAAATATCATTCACTCTTCAAAATATTCATGCACATGTTCAAACCAATCACCTCCCCAAATCTTATTAACATGTAGACCAAAACAATGTTCCTTTCATGAAACATAAAACTTATTCAAAATATCAACTGATTAATATGCATAACTGATTTAAAAATCATTTATGGCATACCTATAAGTGCTTCTTCTACTCGTAATCCTTCTCTATAACTCAAAATAACTCAAAATCCATTCTAAATCTAAACTAATAGAGTTTCCATTCCATAAACAAGGTTTAAGAATGACCAAAATAATGAGAAAGAAAACTATTTATAATTCTAGTTCTAAATCATAACCAGCTTATACTCATGTACTATTGATATTGGCTCGTCAAACTGATATTAATTTTTTAGCACTCTGCCAACCTGATTAAGCAAGCCATCAAATTTAGCAATCACTAATTACTTCATTTAAAATCTTACCAATTTATGATATTTGAGGTATGTATACCTTCAATGAGTTCTCAAACCACCAAATATCTTAGCATGATCTTGAAGTATCGATCATACTTCATATTAAATTACCTTGCCAACTTAACATGCCATGAAATCTGCCAATTTGTCATTACAATGTTCAAGTAGCATGGGACTACCAACTCAACTTCTTGGCCTAATGAGTTTATAAAATATGTCTTTGAAATAATCATAAACTAATGCCAAATTTAAAACTTTCAAGACTTGAGACATATACACATAGACTTCTTCATAATTGAAATTATGATGACCACTTTATATTTTTGAAATAGTTTTACCGTATCCTATGAGTTTCAAAAATAGTATAATATATAGATTTAAAAATTAGGGTCATTAATAGTCCTTTGGAAAAATGTTTTTAGATTAAGACTTTTATCATAATGAATATTTTAGGGTTAAACTTATAATCCTTTTAGAACTATTTAATAATCTTTTAATATTATGATAATTTAGGCTTAAATTAAACCAAACTTCATTCATGACACAACTATTTATAATGCCAACCCTCATACATACAATTGAATTCTAAATAAGACCTAACTAAAAATTATCATGATAACTCCATAATATTTTTAACTGTTATATACAATAGTAAGCATTATCATTTTCAAATTGAACCTTTAATTTGCAAAATGTTATAATTTGATTATCAATCCATCTATAACTAAAACTAAAAAATTCATTTGATCATATGCCAATTTTATTTATTAATCCATAAATAATTTTAAAAACAACTATAATGTAAACATGAATTCATAAATATGATAATTAATAAATTATTAAATTTAATCATGAATATTCATAAATAACACTAATTGACTTAGGGCTCCTGATTACAATTTTAAATTTTATGACTAGGTCATAACTATGGTAGAGTATGAATAATAGTATATTATTTAAAAAAAATAGGGGATGGGGTGTGAAAAATAGGCATAACACTGGTGACCTTGTTTTCTAGTTTCAAATATAAAATTAGGTAGAAATAAAATTGCTTATTATAAGGACATTAACTTGAGAGTGTGATACCGGTAAATCATTTCTCAATCAGCTATGAACAAACCCATTTTAATAAATTTCAATAAGGGATGAGATGTTTAGCTAGTGTGGAATGACTAAAGGGAATGATATAACATGGAAGTTTGGGTTATATTCACACACAAATGCAAATGCCTCAAATACAATATCTGAAAATAAAGAATAACTTTGACAACTAGTTATAACTCAACATATATTATTCATCCATAAAGAAAATTGAGTTTTAAAAAGAATAATATATGAAAATAATTGACACTTATAGCCAAATTTTATCACCTTTGTATTCTCCCTCATAACATGAAAAATTCATCCACTTGAAGCACTTGTTAATCTTTTTAAAAGTAAAAATCAAACAATAGTAGGAAAACAAACAAACAACAAGAAAAGAAAAGAACACAAACCAAAAGGAAAAAAGAAAATCAAAACATCAAAAACTGACAAAATATTTACAAGCCAAAAATAATTAAATCCTTAACCAACATAAATAATCATCCACTATGATACAAAATAAAGGATACACCATAACTAAAAACTAACAAAAGCAAAGAAACAAAACTTAATAAATAAATGAGTTATAAGAATAAATGATAAGAGATATCCTCTAATATAACTATATTGCAAGATGTTATTTTTAGCATGAAAATATTCATGATAATTCAATCTATATGATTTTAAATCAGCAAGACAACATGATAAACACATTAAATAACCTTGAATAAATAGAATTAAATCATGATTGTGTGTCCTTTTAGCCATTTCTTGGTTTTGTATTATATATGAAAGCTTATCTATTTCATTTGGATTGATATGAATATTTTTGAGGTTAGAAGTGTTAAATTTATGATTAGAATTGAAACAATCAGAAAATGCAACACAATGAACAATGAACACAACAATATACCTTGGGAAAACCCTCCAATTTGAAGGGAAAAACCCAAAAACAATATATCTCTTATATATTAAATGATAATAACAACAATCTTCTTTAAAATGGCCAAATCCAAGGCTTACAGGTATGGCTTCACTTCTTGAATCACAAAGAATAAGATCACACTTGATAAATTTGATTTGCTATTGAAATAACTTGATCTACTCCTTAGAAGTCTACTCTGCCTTGTGAATTATATTTCTTCTTATCTAGAACAATGAGAAATCACTCCATATATATACAAGTGAGAGGAAAGAGATGCATCTCTTCAATCACCCTATCGGCCTACACCAAACAAATCATGTCTTTAAAAGATACAAGAAATTGGGCTTGAAGTGGGAGCCCGACGTTGCTCCTTCAACAACAACACTCCCTCTCAGCTAGGGAGGATACTTCCAGCTGCATAAGACATATCACCTCATTGTGATGTCAATCATAATGGCTACACTCATATGTGAAAAATAAAAATAACACCACATTATGATATTAGATATTACCTCAATATGATATCAACCATAATGGCTACAACAATGCATAGTATGTACAAGTGTTCATCACTTTACATGATATCCACCATGGTTCTTCTAGAGGGTGGAATCAAGGGATATCACCTCAAACTTTCTCTCATAGAGAAGAACTCGCTATCAAGGAATTTCACCTCGAACATATCTTATAGAGAAGATCTCATTATCAAGGGATTTCACCTCGAAATTCTCTCACAAAGAAGAACTCGTTATCAAGGGATTTCACCTCAATCTTCTCTCACAGAGAAGAAATCACTATCAAGGGATCTCACCTTAAACTTCTCTCGTAGAAAAGAACTCGCTATCAAGGAATTTCACCTCGAACATCTCTTATAGAGAAGATCTCATTATCAAGGGATTTCACCTCAAACTTCTCTCATAGAGAAGAACTCACTATCAAGGGATTTCACCTCAAACTTATCTCATAGAGAAGAACTCATTATCAAAGCTTTGGTGGCTTCTACAATAGATCTGTTCTTCATTTTTACAACACCATTCTCTTGAGGGTTGTAAGGGACACAGAACTCCCTCTTAATTCCTACTTCAATGGAAAAGTTATGGAATCCTTCAGAGGTGTAATCCCTTTTGTTGTCAAATCTCATAACTTTGATTCTTTTAGAGGGGTCCCAAAACTATTACAGCATTATTCTCTCATCTCATCAGATAGCTCACTGTCCATGTTGTGGTCAGCATCATAATCACTGGTTGTTCTTACATTCTCATTTATGGCATCCTCAGATTCTGAATGTTGTCTTCAAAATCATTACCATGAATTTTAGAAGCACATATGTCCTCTCCACCAGCTAAAGTATTTATGTCTTCATCTTCTTCAAATTTAGAGTTTACGCTAAGCTCAAACAAAGATTTTTCTAGTGGGCTATCAACATCTATATCACTATTGAATTGTATAAGATAATTTGATTCACTCTCCCTGCTACTACCATCCTTGCATTCTATAAATAGTCTTATGAGAATATAGTCATCATCAAATCCATCAAATATGCTTCTTGCAATATAAATGCACCCCTCTTTGATCTCTTGATTAGGAACAACACTGGGTTTAATAATTGAATTTGGTGGACTGTCAACCTCTATATCACTACTGCATTCCATATCAAAAGTGTCAACCTAAATATAAATGTTTAGCTTGCCATCTTCACATCCACACACTCTAACTAGTTACAGATATAATCTTCACAATTCCACAATAGATCTACAGGATCCTCATTCTTAAACCAAGGAATATCTGATACCTCCACATATGCATTTGAAAGACAACAAGCCATCTCCACCACAAATGAGCTTGGTGTGATTCCCAATTCATCATTTGACACACTCAGCAAGTAACTGATCTCATTTCCTGTCTCCTCCACCATCACTATTTTGATTCTCAGCCTTTGCTGCTGACAAAATATTTTTAGTAGAGAAAAAAAAAGAAAAAAAAGGAACTAATCTCTTCTTCCAGACTTCTCATAACACTCCACACAACATCCTCATTGGCCACATTTTTCTCTTCCTCTACATCTTCTAGCATATTAATAAGCTCTTCCTCTTCATGAGAAAGCCTACAAAAATGCTTACAGCTCAAAGCACATTCCATTCCTATTTCTACTTCTTCATAATTTCCTCTACCATGTTTTCTCTCACCCATTTCAGGCTCCTCTCCAACTCAAAAATTAAGTTACCTCAATCGATCAAACTTGGGAAGTTTTGATCTTGCACTGATTCCTTGAATGTAGAATTCCCATGATGTTGTTCAGCATGGCTACATGCACGTGATGATGGAGCCTCACAACTCCGTTAAATATAAATTCATGGTTTATGTTGTTAAGCATGAAAACTAAGTCTGCCTGCCACCTAAGCTCATGTGCAACAATTCTGTGCAGTGTGAAGAGATGTGCAATATAAATTCTGTGAAGCATTCTCTAGTAATAACTATTGGGAGCAAAAATGATGGCTCTCTCGAACATGAGCTGTTGAGAAGACTATTTTAGTGGCCTATCTATGAAATGAGGTGAGTTGAGAAACTCTGAAGCTACCTTAGGATCAGATGTGATAACAACTACAGTTGATCCTAAGCTAAATGCCATCAGCTTCTTCGCATCATGTATACAAGTGAGATGAGTGAGCTTGTGATGGGTAAGACCCACGCTCATATTGATCAGGTTTTTGATGATGGGAAAAACTATTAGGCCCAAGAATGGTAGTAGCCACAATAATTTTCTCACCCTTTTTGTGCCTTGTAGCCCATGTGCATCCCCCTAGATTTGACAATGCAATCACAACAACACAAATTAGTTCAAGAAACATTGTGATGTAGAGTAGCCATGTAGAAATTATATCATCGGTGGTTTGTAGCAAGCAACCACAGCCATCCTGACTAAAATAGGGATAGACAAGAGATATAAAGAATAATAGAGTATTGCTACAATGACAAATCTGATCACGATCTTCTTTAAACTTGCTTTGATACCATGTTAATTTTATGATTAGAATTGAAACAATCAGAAAATGCAACACAATGAACAATGAAGACAACAATATACCCTAGGAAAACCCTCCAATTTGAAGGGAAAAACCCAACAACAATATATCTCTTATATATTGAATGATAATAACAACAATCTGATTTACAATGGCCAAATCTAAGGCCTACAGGTATGGCTTCACTTCTTGAATCACAAATAATAAGATCACACTTGATAAATCTATTTTTCTCTCTAAATAACTTGATCTACTCCTTAGAAGTATACTTTGCCTTGCGAATTATATTTATTCTTATCTTTAACAATGAGAAATCACTCTATATATATACAAGTGAGAGTAAAGAGATGCATCTCTTCAATCTCCCTGTCAGCCTACACCAAACAAATCATGTCTTTAAAAGATACAAGAAGTTGGGCTGGAAGTGGGAGCTTGATGCTACTCCTTCAACAACAACAAGAAGTGAGAAAATATTGATCAATAAATTGACTTGAATATTTAGGTATCTCTATTTGAATATATTCTAATTTAACGTATTCAGTAAAATCTATTGTTTCAAACTCTAAAGGGTCATAAAATTTGAAACATTTGTAGTCAATGTTATTAAACAAGTCTTTTGATTTAAATTTTGTAGAAGAAACCTTATAAAATATATCACACTTATTAATTTTGTATTGTGAACTAAATAATCTAGAAAATAAAACTTTTCATACTTAACTTCAGTCAATTGATTTTTGATCTCGATGTCTACAACATCACAAACATATTTTTCTATTGTTATAGCACTAAATCTAGCATAAAAGAAATTAGAAATTTCTTCATGAACATGATCTTTCAAATCAAAAGTGATAGGATAGTTATTACAATGATTTGAATTAGATTTTATATTATTATAAACCATAATAAAATCATAACTAGATGAATAATTTCTATTTGGAGAGTAATCAGATTCAAAATCTAAATACATTTCCATATCTAAGTCAAGAGTTCCTAGTTTAGATTTTTTCAAAACATCATTATCTTCTTCATTATATATGTCTAAAAGAAAATTAGGATTAAATCAAAATTGAGATAAAATATGTTATCAAATGGTTGATCAGGTTGACTGAATGGATTAAATTGCTCTAATTCTAAATCTGATGAAAAATCTAAATTAAAACATTTTCATGAACTATCTGAACTATAATCTAATTCTTGAGAAGTATTTTTAGCATACCATGTCATGATTTGATTATATATATATATATATATATATATATATATATATATATATATATATATATATAATTCGTTGGGAAATTCATGTTGAAAATTCAACATTAATGTACCGAATCTTTTGCATTTGAAAATATCATGATGAAGCAAGCAAAGTATATAGAAATCTTAATTTTCAACTTCTAATATGAGCAAATTATATGGGTAAAATAAAGTAAATAATACCAATTTTATAAATAATCTAAATATAATTATTAGGTAAGTTATTCTTCTAACAAATAAATAAAAGATCACCACTTGGTCAAAAAGGAATGGGAATTTCATTTAATTTTGAAAGAAAGTGTAATAAATCTTCCATATGGATTCATTTTCATTCAAATAAAGGATGAACCAAGCTATTAGACATTGATATAATTAATTTTCAATTAATATTTTAATGTTAATTAATTCTCAAGTGAGGTCATCCATATTTTCCATAATTGAGCAAGAAATAGTCACAAAACTAGAATCAAAATATGGGCAACTAGTTATGATAACTATAAACTAAAAATTGGTGACCAGTTATGATAATGTAGATCATTGAAGATAATAATATATAAATAAATACACCTGATTTAAACCTCCCAATTTATTTTTCAAATTTTTTGATTATGAAAATTACACTATCAACTAATCAACCCTTTTACCTATCATAAAGATCAAGATGGAATCGTACCAATTTAATCATAAGGGACCTTATGGCTGAAAATCAGTGTTAAGGTGTGTAAAGGGGTATTTTAAAATTATAGAGATTAATGTGTTCAATAATAAATCTAAATCAATATTACAAACATTTACTAAATTGATCAAACATAATATGAAAATAAACTATTTCAAGAAGATTACTCATAAACAATGTTTTGATCCAAGAAGATAATCATTCCTTCAATATTATATAGTTCAATCTCAAGTATGTTGTTAACTATCATATGACCTATCTAATAGAGTAAATTATATGAATTAGATGATGTCTTAAAGGATAGAAAATTATATTTCTAAAAGGAGTATTTTAAGTTCATGCTCACAACACAAAGATGAAAGTAATCAATGATAACCAACAAAGAAGATAAAATCTAAACAAGTAAAAACTATTAACAATAAACAAATAATTAACAAACTCTCTAAACTAACTAAAATTAAATAATCTAACTATACTAACACTAATCTAAACTAACACTAAATAAATCTAAACTAATAACAAAATTAGAAATAAACAATAATAATTAAATAAATAGACTAATATTAGTAAAATAAAAATTACTAGAACAAAAATTCAATGAATTAGAAATTAACTTAAAATCATATTTAAACTAAATTAGAAGTTAAATTTAAACAAAATACAATATAGAAAAAGGAATGTGAGTCCCAATAAAAAGAGAGTTGTCTTATCAAATAAGATCATTTCATTTGAGAAATAAACATTCTTCATACAAAATATCTTTAAAAGACAACTTTTACAATCAATTAGATCAACAATCAATCATATAAAATAATGTTTTCATCATTATTCGAGTTAAATACTCAGGTTCTACACATAGGAATGTAAGCTACATTCATTAAGAGATATTAAACTTGATAATGTTTAGCTAATCAATTATAAATGACAAAATAAAACTGGATATAACTATGTTGTCTAAGTAGTATACTCAATCGTTAGAGAAAGTATCATTGGTATATCTATAAAAGTTATGCTATCTCAAAGAAATTACATATAAGAGAGAGATAATTGATTTAATTTAATAAATAATAGTCTTCAATAGATATGTTATTTCGTCCCTTTAAAATTAATCCTTGATCTACTTTTAAACCTCCAATGCTGGTTGAAAAAGAAATTATAACTAACTTTAGTTATTTATTTGTCAACTTTACTAATTGACTTTAAAAATAAATTAATTTGGTGGTTAAAAATTAAAATTTGTTTAAGAATTTTTAAAATTATAAAGAGATCAAATTTTTGAATTTAGACCAAGTATTCTTAACAGGTGGAGACCTTTTTTAGTCAACTAGGAATATTTAGAATATCAATTAATCAAAAAATAATAAGTAACATATCATATTAAATGAAAATCATCTTAACATTAATTCTATTTTTTATTTTAATTTAATTAATGAAATTGATATCTATATTGTGAATATAATCATTCTACTACCAAATAATATACCAAATCTCCAAAAACTTAATTCACTACTCTTTATTCCATGTGTAATACCATGCTTCCGAAAATAAGTTATTTTGTGAAATACCTTGATAGTAAAAATATTTTGACTGTATCACATGAAATATGAACCAAAAATTTCCATAAAACAATCTTAACTTTTTTAAAAATAATAATTTTAATGTGTTTTCCAAATAGCTTAAATTTGACATTCAAATGATTATCAAACTACATAATTTTTGGTTTATGATGACAATCATTTGTCCATCCAATTTAACACGATGAAATTTTTTGTAGATGATTATTTTAAAAAATTTGTACAATAGAAATAAACTAAATCATTTTAAAAAACAAATGAAAAGCCATTATTTATCTCCCATTCACTATCATGCTTCAACATCATGAATAAACTAGAAATTATATTAATTTAATAAAATTTTATTCTTCATAATTTTATTCCACAAATTCTACCATACTATGTGAATATATCTTAAAACATGAACTAAACCAATTCAAATAATTGAAATAGATACTTACAAAAAAATCCTATTCATGACAAGTATTTCTCAACTATAAACCCATATTTTTTTGATATCTGATTTCAACAGAAGTTTGAAATGAAAATTTTCATAAATATTTTTTTTTATGAAACCAAGAAATAACTATTTGTTTCCTATTTGTTTATTTATAATTCTTGAATAAAAACCTAGAACATTTCTAAATATTTCAACCCTTGAACAACCCTAAAAAATAATATGTAAACCCAAACAAAACTTTCATTATTTTTTAGTTCAACAATCTATATTTCCAAAACTTAACCATGCAAGATTTTCCAAAACCATGAATACATGAAATTATATAAAAACTACAACTAAAAATTATATTTACATGTTCGAACAAAATATCATTATCAATAAATTTTTGGTAGATGCCATCTTTATCCAAACCCTTCCAAATATATTCATGACATAAATCATGCATAAGTATTTACTACTTACTGAATGCCAAAAATCAAACACAGAATAAACAAAAGTCTCTTATATTCTCAAATACCCTACTTCAAACCCACATAACTCTTCATTTCATTGATGACTAAGAATAAATCTAAAACTAGAACTAATCTTGACTAATATTCAAGCTTAAAATTGATATTCTAGATTAAAGTATCATTCACTCATTAGAATATTCATGCACACATTTAAACCAATCACCTCCTCAAATATTATTAACATGTAGACCGAAACAATTTTCCTTTCATACAATATAAAACTTATTCAAAATATCAACTTAGTAATTTATAGAACTCATTCAAAAATTATTTATGGCATACCTAGAAGTGCTTCTTATATTCTCAATCCTTCTTTGCAACTCATAATTAACTCAAAATCCATTTGAAATCCAAACTAACATATTTTCCCTTCCAAAAACAAGCTTCAATAATGACCAAAAAAATGAAAATGAAAAATATTTTTAATGCATGTTCCCAATCATGAAAACCTTGCACTCATGTTTTATTCTTATTGGCTCATCAAACTAATATTATTTTTTAGCATTCTGCCAACCTGATTAACTAATCCGTCAAACATAGAAATCATTATTTTATTCATTAAAAATCTTACCAATTTATAATATTCAAGGCATGTAAACCTTATTTGAATTATCAAACCACCAAATATATTAGCATGATCTCGAAGCATTGATCATGTTTCATATTAAATGCATTACCAACCTAACAGCCACAAATCTTATAGTTTGACATTACAATGTTCAAGCACCTCGATACTACCAACTCAAGTTGTCAATCTAATGAGTTTATCAAATATGTCTTTGAAATAATCATAAACTGATTCCAAATTTAAAATTTTCATTCCTTGAGACATATAGATGTAGACTTCTCGATAATTGAAATTACCATCACCACTTTATATTTTTAAAATAGGTCAAACATAAGATAATATATAGTTTTAAAACTTATGGTCACTAATAATCTTTGGGAAAAATGTTTTTAGATTAGGACCTTTATCATAATGAATATTTTAGGGTTAAACTTATAATCCTCTTAGAACTATTTAATAATCATTTAATATTATGATAATTTAGGCTTAAATTAAACCAAAATTCATTCATGACACAACTATTTATAATACCAACCCTCATACATACAATTGAATTCTAAATAAGACCTAACTAAAACTTATCATGATAAATCCATAATATTTTTAATTCTTATAAATGATAGTAAGCATTATCATTTCTAAATTAAAACTTTAATCTATAAAATGCTATAATTTGACTGTCAATCCATTTGTAAGTAAAACTGAAACATTCATTTGATCATATGAAAATTTTATTCATTGATCTGTAAATGCTTTTTGAAACCACTATAATACAAAAATGAATTAATAAATATGATAGTTACCAAATTATTAAATTGAAATCATGAATATTCATAAATAACACTAATTGACTTAGGGTCCTTGATTCCAATTTTGAATTTTATGACTAGGTCATCACTATGGTAGATTATGAGTAATCGAATATTATTTCATAAAGATTAAGGTGGGTGTATAAAATGGCATAACACTATCCAAATACCAACATGCATAAATTCAAAATTTCAATATGTAAACTCTAAATGTTATAATTATTTTGAAGCTCTAGATTTCATGCAGGTTGAATTAGCCCTACATGTTAATAAAAACAATGAATTATTCAATTCTTTGAAGAGTGACAACAATAAATTTAATATGTTGGTTGCATACATAGGTAATAAGGCTTATATCAATTTACACCTCATGACACCATTGGAGGCATCTAATTCCCTCAATTTGGTGGTCATAAGAATAGAGGAAACAAGGGAATGGCTAACATTAATTAGGGGTTTACTCCCCGAATATCAAGAGCATGATACCTAGTTTCTTTAAATTTTTAATTATATAAAGTTATCTAAGGCAAAGGATGCTATAGGAATACTAATTAATAGGATCAGTTTTGATCATTTCATACAATATTCCACTAATACATTTAAATAGAGTTTGTAAGGCCTAGCATTGGAGGATGTAGAAGATGAATTGAGCTTAACCCAGAAGGTCATTGAATTGGATATTTTTAAGAGGAACTTCCAAGTAACCAAATAGTAACATGTGAAGCTCCTCGATTAATTCAATAGAGTCGATAAATTTCCTCTACTAAATTTAGATATCATTCGATAGTATCATGATGCCATAAACAAGTGTTAAAAATAGATTGAAGCAAAGAAAAAGCAATCTCAAGTTATTACTACTAGTGCCACATTGACATCTTTAGTCCTTAATTTTACCACCTCGACTAGTACACTAACCAAAGTCCATGTGGCTATTTATATAACACATCCTTCAAAGGATATATTTTGTGGATGGATAGTTTTGTAATAACATATATATGTATTTTTCTTATAATTTGAGCTATAATAGTAAAAGTTGCCTTTTTAATTTTACACATGCTCACGTTACATGGTTTTGTAAAGGCTAACTTAGATAAATTTAAAATTATACTTAAAATCTTATATGGTTTTTACCTCAATTAATACTTAAGATCTAACTATCACATGTAATGAAATTTTCATGAACTTAGAGGATGAGGTGACCCCTTTCCCAAGTCTATTTAAACAATTGTAATCCACAGCATGGATTGGTTAGAGAATTTTGAATATATAATAGCAAATAAATTTTGGTTGTCCACTCATGTATTTGTATATTTTATTTCCACTATTTATGTTATTGGATTTTATTTATTTGGTTGTATGATTCAATAACCATTAGTGTGTAAAAGTTGTGAATGGGTTCTTGATTATCTTGATTAATATATTAGTCTTAGATGTGTAGCATATATTGAATGATAGGAAAATTACATTTCTTAATATAATTAATTTTATTTAATTCATAATTATAAGTGTGTATGAGTGATTTATTTTAATTTAGTGTTATGGGACTATGCAATAACTTCCTCAGATACCTCACTAAGCCTGACTCATAATCTCTTGATTAAGGGCGTGCAATAGCTACCCTAAAAGGAGAAACCTTTGACTAAGGCCTTATGAGTTTTCTATATGAGTATCCCTTTATATTTCCTATCCATGTCTGCTTTGTGTGTGTGAAATAACTACTAGCAAAAAGCATAGGTTTTGAAAGAAAATTATCCACTCAAGAACTAGTTAGGGAAGTAATTCCTTAAGACCACAGAGCTCTCTTTTTTTCCTTACCCTTCCCTCCTTTTTGAATTTTTTATGTGACCTACCTACTTTATATTATCATCCATCCACCCATCTAACTCACATAAATTCCCATTTACTTTTAAAATACCACACCTCCATCCAAAAACCTTTTCAATAACATGTATACCCTACCATATATTCTATCAATAGGTTGTTAAGACTACATACCTGTAACTTGTGCCTTGGAGTGGACTTCACCACCTTAGAGATCCTAAAACATTAGATGATAACTCATTTTATATGGTTTTCATAAAACCCACATCAAAGCACATGATCATACTATTTATGGGATCATTGGTTAACATTACATAATATTAAAAAGAATAAAAAATATATAAAATAATAAAAATATTCAAAAAATAAAAGTCAATAATTATATGACTGGTTTATGATTTATCATATATAATACATTATATATCTAGGTTTCACACATGTTTTTCATAATATAATGATTGAGATGTAGGACATACTTTTAATATGACATGGACACATTGATGCAAGACAATCTTAGACCCAAAAGCTATATTCCTATGTTGGTTACGTACTCTTATTGGGTGAATATTTATACTCAATTTTTATAACTTTACTTTCATTGATCATATTGGGATAATTTACACTCATTATGTATTATTTTATATTACTCATAATACTTAGATTACTATTTCATTAGATGTTATATTTTTATATATGCGATGATCACATACACTAATTACATAGACTAGCCTTGCTTGTTCTATGAATTATTGATGTTGTTACATGTTATATGGTGTAATGATTTCTTGTTTATTAAATTGTGTGAGTCTTTTTCTATTGTTCTTGACTCTAATTTTGTGTGAAATTTTATTATCCATTATATGTGTCCCTTCACCTTGTGTGATATTTAATTATCCATTGAATTTAGCTTATTTCCTTGCATGAAATTAAGTAATATTATGTGTGATTTATTATTTTTGTCATGTCCATGACACTATGAATAACTCTATTTGATATGTGGATACTTATAGGATTGTACATTGATCTTGTTGTGTTGTGGTCTATGTCACACACTCTTCTTATTTATGGTGACATGATAAATATCAAAAAGCTTACACATATTTAGTATGCAATTTATATATTCTCATTATTATATTTACCATTCACTATGTTATTCATTGATATACCTATCTTGAAACGACACTTTTATGGCTTTGGATGCATGTTTCATAATATAGGTACCCATATTTTATACAAACATAGTTTCACTATATGTTTTCATATTTTTTAGATATATAGACCTTTTGATATAGAGGTAGGCATCTAGTGGCATGATCTCACACGAACCCTTTTGGTACATGTTCATCTTATTTATTTAATTTGATTTTTTATATCTTTTTGATTATCACCTATCCCATGTTACATTATACTTAAAGGATTCATGCCCATATTTTGATCATGTATAGAATTACAAATCCTAAACACTACTAGTGGATCAAGATACTAGCATTAATGGTAGTGTCCAAAATTAGTGGTAGTGTCTAGTCTTATATTTTGGTCATTTTTCATAATTTTATTTTTATGACCATTTTTAAAGCCCTATGTGTTTATTATATTATTGAATTTTCACACATAACTAGTTCATAATTAAAAATAATAGGGGTTCCCTATATATAAAAGAGCTATAGTATAACTTAATACACCAATAATATTTCTCAATTAGTACATATTTTATCTTATTCAAAATATATTTAATTGTATTATCTACAAGACTACTAAAATCATAAATCTGATGTATTCAAAAGACAATTTGCATGCACATTGTATGTACTGAGGGTTATAATAAGAGAAAGACTATATAGTTTCACAATCAACACTACACACACATATATAAGAGGGAGAACTACATGCGAGTTTGTGGCCTTTTTTGGAATATAGGGATATGTAGGTAGCACTTAGTAATAGCTAGGTTTATAGGATTAGGTTGATACAAATGTTATCCCATTTTTATCAATATTTTAGGAGGTTAAATGCAAAAGGATATACTATTTTTATCATTGACATTATTGTGCACTTAATTATTTTTATTTATAAGGAAAAAATAGGAATAAATGTGGCATTATAGCTTGAAATTAAAATTTGTGTCAGTTTTAGAAAATATTTAAGGACAAACACTTGCATTAGATTCAAACACATATAGTGATGGTAGTGTCATGGGGTGACGATAGTGACTAGGCATAAAAAATAGTTAAGACATAGAAAGAATAGAACATAGAGCCTCTTGACTAACCTAATATGAATCTAAGACATTATTTTAGTTTAAGATATAACACTAAACAAGATACACTCACTTTACCCTTGTATAATATTTATATTTATTTCACATGCTTTTGTAGGTTAATTTTCAATAAATTTTCATATATTTCTCGAATCTAATACTAATTTGTATATTCGAATGTTTTATTTGTATAGTGTGTTTATTTAATATACTCAATTAACATAAAAAATTATGGTCAACCCATCCTCTATATTTTAACCAAGCCCTAAATTCCCCTATGGTTTCTCCTTTAAAAAAAATAATATATATATATATATATATATATATATATATATAAAAGGGGAATTTTTCCTATAATTTATGTATTTTATATTTTATATCTAAATCTATTTTCATGGACATAGATTAAGGAATGATTTTTTATGTGTTTTCCCTAATATTTATCTATTTTCTCATGTTGGTTGCATCTAAAATAATATCATTAATCATTCCTATTCTTACTAAAATCTATAGGAATATTCATCCTTTCAATAACTTGTTTAATTTTCTAGATGACCAATGTATTTCATATGAGGATATTATTATATCTAAATAGTTTTTTCAACCCTCATCTTTTCCTTACACCATGATAAATAAAAAATCCAATAATGAGGATGGAAGTCTAAATGAATATGGTGACATTTATAACACGTCTTAATATGGTTATTAATATGATTATACACTTGTTGAATATGAATATGATGAGCCTATTTATCATATTTCATCTACATATAATGATGAAAGGCATATAAATTTAAAATGTTAAAATTAGTTTTTGCATTATGTAAAGATGATATAATATATATAACAAGTTAGCATTGATGATGTTTAACATTAACAAAAATTATACATAAAGTCTCAAGATGAAAAAAAATTGAATGATTTTCTTCTCTTTTCAATGAAGTAAATGTTAAAAAGGGTGAATATTTTCCTTACTTCCAAAATGAACATAATGTTGACAATATTTTTATTTTTTTCAATCACTCAAATGCAAATTGTGAAATTAATTCTCTTTCTTTAGTATTTAATAATCAATGTGCATATACTAATTTTTCATTATCTTATTTAAAGTATAGATGAAAATTAAAATGTAAATCCTAGAAAACTCTCATTTAAATTGCATTTTTGGATAATAAGTTTACATTATCAAAGATATTTGTTACAACTCTTTTTAAAATTACAAAATATAAAACAAAGAAATTCAAACTTCCATTACATGATAAAAATTACAATCTTGTATCACATGTTTCTTTCTAATATGATCATGATATACCAAAAGTAGAAGTTATCATTTCATTACCTTTACCTCCTTTATTTGTAGTCAAAAATTAAAGTTAAACTTTCTTTTTTTTATTTGTCTAATGTTACACACGAATTAGAGGGTGTTATACTTTTTCCATCCACATTTTCTTCTCAAAAATATGTTTTAATTTTATATAAAGAAAATGAAACCACAACTTCATATCCTATTTCATGTCATGGTGCCATTAACATTCACTATATCCAACATGATATAGTTTATTATTTAAAAATGGATGTTCATTTACCTAATATTATTAATCTACATGATTCTATTATCTTATAATGAAATGATGGTTGTAAAGATATTTTTATTCAGATATTCTACATGGATGGTAAATTACAACCTATATATAGATCTTCACCCTCTTTACCCATCCTTCCTAGTATCACTCTATTAATTGTGACTACCATAAGAGACCTTCAATGTCAAATGCATATTATTAACTTGAAAGTGTCCTCCTCTGAGGATACCTTTAATGATAATATATTAGTGTACCAACCCATTGCATGAGATATTTTTTATCATCCTATTCTACCAATTTTGTCATGCCTATGTTTTATTTCTTTTAAGGTCAAGGAGATTATGATTATCATTTAAAACAATATGTACACTCATTCGACCATTATGATAAATATGGACACCTATACTTAAAGCTTTCCATACGAGTTTAACTCAAAATTTATTAGATTATTTATATATCCTTCCAAATGGATCCTTGATTTTTTTTTAAAAACATAAAGTTATATTATTATCATATTTTTATAAACATAAGTTACCAAATCTACCATTGGATCATTTTAAAGCCTTAAATCAAAATGAGTATTAATCTATTTGAGATTTTTTTATTATATGTAAGGATATATTGTATTCCTTAAACTATACTCCATTAGATTTAGAAATACAATTCGAATTTAATAGGGGTTTATTTTCTCAACTTCGAAAAAGAACATTACATAAACCATTGACTTCTTTAAAAAATTTATATTGGGATGTACATAAAAATGCATGTGACTTACTAGATACCAATACTGAATAACCTAGTACTTCACTTAAATGAAAACATACTACAAACAATTCTTACAAAATAGAGAAAAAAAACCAAAAAGGGTCATGGGCTACCTAATAAACCTCATTACAAACTAGTACTACATATTAGGTAACAGATAATATAAATTTTAAATAAAGAAATGAAAATTATATATATAATACATCCTATCATTAAAACCTATACCCATATTAGGAGGAAACCACTCCAGTTTGATCAATGAAGGGATATACCACATTATATATTACATTTAGTATTGGATAAATAGCTGATTAACATTCCCCCAAATTACTACCATCCACCACATATATTTGAAAAGGTGAAATTAAAAACCTTTTTAACTTGTTATTAATACACACCATGATAAAAATTGTTTTACACTTAGACAAAAGATTTCACAACTTGTAGATTAAGGGATAATTAAATTTTGAAAAGACTCATTGACGTATATTTCCTATACACCGTACATAAGTTATTATAGAATGGTCAAGACATCACACTCTACTTTATTTCAAGAATGTATGACCCACTAACCTTCACAAAATCCAATCATTATAATAACTCCTTCTCTTAGTATACCCTCTACTATTACTGATCTCTCCCACACTGATATTCCAAAGGAATAATTGGTTGATCATGCTTTCATTAGAGGGACATGTGGAGGAGGTATTGAGAAAAAATTGATAGAGCCTAGTTGAATATCTACAAAACTAATCTAGGTACCAAAACCAACATGCAAATATATGTATCAAATAAATATAATTGATACTACTATAGGTATACCAATTACAATGTTATAACCAAGATTAAGGAACCAATTACCAATTGATCACTATAATTGAGATTAATTATTTCCAACTAGATTCTATTACATAGATAATTTACTTAATATCACTAAATTAAAAAACAAGCAAATTATCAACATACTTTATCACAAGTGTATATATTACACAAAGTAAAAATAAAAACACTTTAAGTAGTAAATATATAGAAATACACATCTATTCAAGACCAAATATAATACTAAAACATCATATATATATATATATATATAATAAAAAACATCGATCATAAATAAGGGCATATCCCTAGTTGATTAAAATCATAATCATCATCATCATCATTATATATCTCCATAAATATCATATCCATGTATGTGGAGGCTCATAAATACCATATAGGCTTATGATATTAGGACTTCTCTCATAGTCTCTCCTTTACTAATCTTAATTTATATATTTTATTGTCATGATCTCGATTAAGAGCATCATAAAAATCAATTAAAACATGCACGATCTCATTCAATTTCTTATATTGTAGGTTTTATTTAGGCAACTCTACATGTAACTCATCATTCTTAATGAATATTATATGGAATTCATCCACTACTACAGCAATAATTTAAAATAAGGGTTTATGAGTAATTACAATGTCTATAAACCTCTCTAAAAAAACCATCCTTAGTAGTGTCTATATGAACACTCCAAATTAGGGTCTATATAATGTGATCTACGATCAATGACCACTCTTAATTACCAACAATCAATGATCATAAATAAAAAAAATATACACTTATTATATACGTTTAAAAAATATACAATCAATAAAAAATAAAACACACATAATATACTAACATGTGGATCTAATTCTAACCTCATATATAAGATATGGACCTATTGGGTCTCCACCATGTATATCTGTATCATTTTTAACTTGAGTTATAGGTACTACATTAGGGTAAATAATCACTATAAATAATAATGATTATAAGGCATCTTCCCACCATTATGTATAGGCCTTTTTATACCTATCATAATAACCTACCACCAGTTCTATAATAATATCCCACTCTCCAAGAGGAAAAGGGACTAAATCAATTATTGATGGGATTACTCTATCATTTGGCCTATGGCCATATCTCATTATGCAATGCCATGGATATGGAGATAAGGGAACCCCCTACTCAATACCAAACTATCATACTAAAATAAATCATAAAATATAAGAAATAAATTAGCCAAACACATGTTAGTGTGAAAAATATGCAAATCTTGTGCATCCTTAAACCACTATGAAAATGTCATATATAACCACCATATGATTTGGTTTAGCATCAATCAATCTAATATGATATGATAATCCATAGTAGTATATGATCTACCTAAGGCACCACCCACCTTGATTTGAAAACTTGAGGATGGACCCATCCTAAAAAAGTTCACTAATCAGACAAATAACTAAAATGTGCTCATATTCTCATACATGTAGAAGTGTACCAGTAACTAATCCACCACCTCATGTCTCTAAGTAAAACCTATATAAATCTCTATATAAATAGGATACCATGGTCTACCCAAAATAAAATATCACTCCCTGATCCTCAATTTTACAATAGGTATGACACATTTATATTAAATTTTGCCACCCCACTACCATAAATGACTATAAAATATGCATGTAAAAAAAGATAAAGTTTTGAAGTCATATAACATTAGATCTAATAATCGTGTCTCGATGGATTGTAATACTCATCTCTACATCTAATAATTATTTCCTAGTAAATTAAAAATGAGTGTATTAAATATATTTGATGCTAATATATGTAAATACATGTGCCCTATCTCCAAAAACAAATAGCCTTTGAATCTAATAAAAATCCTCTAAAGTAATAGTCATCTCCCTTGTCAAGATCCATATTGTGCAAGTATCAACATTCCATCTCTCAACTAATGCTATCATGAGGTGGACATCATATGGAACTTACCATAAATGGGTCATATATCCCAATCCTAGCTAATTAAAGATACTTGAATCATTGTTATCCAAACCAATAACTTAACATGAGTGAGAAAATGCATGCCATGTTAAAACATGTGAATATAAACTTAATTACTCATAATTATACAATTAAAAACATATATCAATGGTTAGCTTTCAAATAATATAAAATCCATATTTTAGGAGTAAAAGTTCAAAAACTCAATTATATGGTAGTGTTAGATGCTATCATGAGTTTTGGATGGTAGTGTAAGACACTAACATCAAAAAATTGGATGATACCATAGAAGGATTGAATATATTGTCAAAATCATGATGGTAATGTTTGTCAACCCTTAAAAATTCAAAAACTTACCAGAAAAATGAAAAAATGGCAAAAATCTTAATTTGCCAAAATTTTCCTACTTAATAGCTTCTCGAGGTCCAATCATCCTAAAATAGCCAAAAAACTCAAATCACATCAGTCTTACAGTTCATCCATGAGGCATTCTCAAATATATCTAGAGCACAAATTTTCAAAAGTTCAAAATTAAAATAAAATGAATATTTATTTTCAAAATACATTTACATAATTATTGAAAATTCAACTCTTAAAATTACAAATGACAATATATTAATAATAATTTATCCAAATTTAAAAATATGAGTTTTTTCAAGGTCCATATAATTAGCCCTTATGCATGTTATTTTTTTCATGCACACTTTTTCAAAAATATAAAAATCATTTAAATTGTTCAAGACATCATTTCAATTTCACAATAGTAAAATACAATGTTATATTCTAGACTAAATGTTTTTGAGGCACACCACTAGTACATAATAAAATTCAATATGCTTTATCTATATATATGATAGCTACTTCATTATTCTATGATATGATGACTACCAAATTATACTCCCCTAACCTTAAGAGGGGGAATATTAGTCGGGGCATGTCATAGTATCATTACCTCCACATTTCCATAATTTTTATATTTTAGTGGGGCATGTCATAAAATCATGAGTTACACACTTATACACTTTTTTTATTTTTAGAATTAAATTGGGGCATGTCATAAAATCATGACTTCCACACTTATGCACTTTCATACTTTCTATATTTTAGTTGGGGAATGTCATAAAGGCATGACTTAAACACTCATACACTTTCTCATTTTCTATATTTTAATGGGGAATGTTATAAAATCACTAATTCCACACTTTTGAAATTAATTAGAAACTCTAGACTAAAGTGGGGACATGTCATAAATACATGACCTCCACACTACATAAACTCTAGTTCAGTTCCATGATTTAGATATACACTTGGGTTAGAATCTTATATATTGCACTGATTTTGAATAGATTAGAAATATTTATTTTAGATTTATGACATGTATACTCTATAAGAGACATATTGGAGGTGCATGTACCATGTTATTTCACCAAATATTACAAAATAACTAAATATACTAGTCACCTTACATCCACATGTACTATTATCAAGCCTTTTCTATTGAAACACTTAGTTCATTTTATAGGTTGAATGGATTAAATCATTTAACATCACTTTGTTTATATATTAGATTGATTAAATCATCAAACCTACCATATTTATATGGCGATTTGATTAAATAAATTACCCTACATCATATTATATATATATATATATATATATGTATATATGTTTACACTTACGTGATGTTGGTTGGGATGTAATACTCTCGATGACTTATAGTAACACTCTCCTTAGACCAAGTTGGGGGCATCATTACTCCAAACTCTGTGTGTTCTAGATATCATGCCTTTAGGGTATAACCCATAGAACCACTTATGTACTTAGTAATTTTCTTAGATATAAAATAGATGAGCTCTCAATTCCATTTTTACTTCACTAACTTTCATAACGAAACCAACATCCTAGGACTACCATTGTATAATATCTTCATAGGTATATTATATCCTTGTTATTTATTTTATATAGATACTTTCTAGTACAATTCATTTTTAGATTATATACTCTGATTTAACTATGACTTGATTTTTCTTGGAGGTAATATTTAAAAAAACATGTTCAAACATAACTCAAGGAAAGAAAAATTGTCATACACTCAAAGGTATGAATTTTATTTCCTTTATATTATTATTTTAATTTTCATACATCACTACATTAAAGTTAGGATGTAGATAGCCATATTTAGTAAAAGCATAATTTCATAGTATGTTTTCATATATTTTTGCATGTATAGACCTTCTAACATAGAGTTAGGCATCTAGTGGTGCAGTCTCACATGAACCATTTTGATCCATGTTCCTTTTATTTATTTCATTTGATCTTTCATATCTTTTTGATTATCCCATGCCCCATTTACTAGTGAACTCCAGGGATCCCTGCCCATGTTTTGATTTTTTTTGTATTTTTAACTCCTTGACACTGCTAGTGTATGAGGACACTAGTGATAATAGTAGTGTCTAGAAAAAACATTAATTTCCAATATTATATTTTGGTCATTTTATGTAATTTTTTTATTATGACAATTTTGTACAGACCTATGTGTTTATTCTATCATTGAATTTTTGCATGTAATTTTTTTTTAAAATACATTATTACATTAATGTAACTTGTCATTCCACATAGCTAACATAGGACCTTATCCCATGTCAAAGTGAGTATATAAGGAAGCCCATTTCATGATTTTGGGTTTGAAAATTATTTTAACTAGGGATCATAAATTATCATATTCCAAAAGGATATGAGAATGGGTGACCGTCCATTATAAAATTGTTGGTTAACAAAACATATTTAGAATGTGTCTTTGCCCTTTTTTTATATATAGAGGATTTTATTAGAGAATAAATTCAATAAGTTTAATTCATTAAAATTGATATCTCTCTAAATATAAATTTTAAGAGTAGGTGACTACCCATTACCTATTATAATTTGGATAATAATTTTATGCCTAATTTTTTATTGTTATGGTTTTGAAAGTTTTGAGAAAACAAATAAGCTTGCATGTTTTCACATTTTTATGTGGATTTAAATTAATTAGTATTTATATTTAAAATTTGAAGAAACACATTATAAATATATATATACTGCATCCATATATTACAAAAAATTATCATTCCATATTTTTAATAAGCAAGTTTTTCTAGATTTCAATCCAGATTCATTAGCTAGTTAAAATTAAAACAACAGTTTTGTGTGGATTTACATTTGGTGGTAGTTATTTTTGGAATGAAATTATCATTTAGATATTTTTTATTTTATATGGGTAAAAACACTTTTAAAACTAGATCCATGGACTAGACATGAGGGTTTTGAACTGAGGTCCCCCAACCTCAATGAAAAACAAGAAAACAAACATTGTTAGAGATAGAATGCACCAACTACTACATCACTACCCAATAATAATGTATATATAGGAAAATAAAAGGGTTTTGGATGGTTCCCTAGACCATTATACAAGAAAAAATAGGTAACTAACTAATTAGAAAAATAGAATATGCTAGTGTATAGAATAACACATACTAGTTACAACCAGAAATTTCCATAAAACTTTTGCTAAACTTTCCTGAGTCATAAGAAATTATATGTTTCAAACTAGAAGAGATAGTTTTATAGCCTAATTTTTGTTCTTAACTATTTTTTTATTGATGTTAAATTTAACTTCTTCGAGGGTTATTTGTGTTCCTTTAGCAACCTTTTTTGAAGTTTATTTTTCTTTGCTTGTTTTTCCTAGACATTTACTGAGGCATTATTCACTCTATATTGAGTTAGCCTAGCATTAAAAGGTGATGTTCAATTTTCGTTCTTGATCTATGGTATTGGGGAATCTTTCATTAATTCTTATCGCTCTGGTTCTTTAGCATTTTTTCTATTACTTTGGGTTAAGAGATCCACCAAAGGTGATATTATTTAGGAGAATGGTTCCTTTCATAAGACTCTTTTGTTACTCAAGGGGGCTAGAGGAGCAATTTTTTTACAAGATGGGATACAAATATGGATTCTAAAATTACATTTTTTTCACTATTCTTCCCTACATCTAGATATTTTGTATCTTTTTCAGAGATTGCTTCATCCCTAGCTAGTTATTTTACCAAATCAACAATGGATTAATATTTCACCTTGGTCCTCTATATTTTATTTTCATGAAACATGGATTCATTTTAGCCAAAATTGTAGAAAATGGGGTATATTTATGAAGTTATTTCATATACTATTTATCAGTACCAAGTTTTATACATTGATATTAGATTAGTTATTCTTGGGAGGGTCATTTCTAAGGAGATATAATGTAGAATCTACATTCTATAAGCCTTCATCTTTATAAGGTAAAAGTGTCCAAAGTAATAGGTTGGCCTATGACTTTTTCCACCCAAAAAATGATTTATTCCTCCCTAAATTACATAGGGAGGCCATTTAGGTTGACCCATAAATGTGTTTCAAATAAAATGTCACCATTGAGATTTATTCATGGTTTTTGTTGGCCAAAATTGTCATACATACAAAGCTTTTACCTATAGCCTGAGAAATATCAATCAAAGCCATGGTTTGAGAATTAAGGGAATTAATTACTCCCTTTAGGTTTTTGGCTCATTTTCCTCTTATTAATGAATATAACTAGATAGAAAACCAATAAAGGAATTGGTTTTCACAAATAGGACAATGAGCTAGTTCATAATTGGTGACCTTCAAAGGTCTAAACTCAATCATGATCCACCTAGTTCATTCAAGTAAAAGAATTTTTAGGTTATAATCTGAGTGTATGCCTTCAAAAATGATCTATCAGTGTGAGATGTGCCAAGGGAAATAAAATTAAAGCCATGAAAAATAGACATTTGGATTCAAAAATCCTAAACAATTTTCAAGTTAAACACAAGTCTACAAAGTAGCATTATTTTGGAAGCTTATAAAAAATATAAAAAACATACATATGATCTCATGAAGTCAACTAGTCTAGAAATATATATGATGCATGTTTAATCATGTAGTTAAAGATCAATGGTGAGTTCAAGGTCAAAAGGTCCAAGGATCCTGAGGATGAATGTGTAGGTGCCAAGTGTCTCAATCATGATGAGTTGGAAACATATAAATAGCATGCATTTAATCATAATGTTCAAATAAATATCAATGGTTTCAATTCAATTTGAAAAATAAATATCAACATCACATGTTTAACCATTCTAAGAAGATTAATAGTATGAGTCAAGTTAATAATTCACTAAGACCAGATTGTGTATGTAATCAAGATTACATATTGTGTATGAATTAATCTTAGATCAGATAAGATAAATCACGCCTACACTTTGGATTTGGGATACACTTGTTAAGTGGGATCCTAACCAATATGGGGATCCACTACACCTGATTTGGGGATCACTTGTATCACTAATCATAACACATCATGCTAAGAAGGTTTATAAAGCCTACAGTCTAACACAATTGCACAACCCTAAAAGAGTCCTATGATTTGATGTTCACCTATGAAATAAATAAGAAAGTAAACTATTCTAATAAAAATAAAATTAATATAATCTAGTGCACACCAAAACTTATGGCATAAAGTGAGGTTTATAATAAAATAAATAAATAACAACTAAACTAAACATGCATAGGAGACATATACTCATGTCAATGCATATGAAATCCTAATACATGGAAGAAAAGAATAAATAATACATTATATATCTACTCTTATAAAGGAGAAATAAAGTTAGGAATACTTACTTACCTTTGAAGATGAACCTGTCGAGCCTCAACCTCTCCCTTAGCCAAGGTGATTTGTAAGAGATTATTATGGATTGTAAGGATAACAAATATAAATGATCTCTAAGATGCATGACCTCCATAATAATCTAAAATACTTCTCCATAAGACAAGATCAGAGATCCAAAAGAAGGTATGAAACCCTAAATCTTTATTCTTCAAGTAGAATGGTCAATAAGCAGATGTTTGTTAGCACTTCTTCACTTAATTATTCAATCTCTTTTGACCCTTATGAAATGGTGGTAAATGATCTTGTATATATAGTAGTATCTTTCCTAGATTCCATTTAGACATGTTGGATATACTAGGTTGACAAATTTGACTTAATAAATTCTTGGGATAATGAATAAAGTATGTGCTAGGATGGCCAAGATGCAAACAAGTCAAAATACCTAAAGTGTTCGTAGAATACACTAGGTTGACCAAGTCAACCTAGTGTATTGAAAAAAGTAAAAAGATAACTAAGGTAAAATATGAAGGAATAAATCATGATAATGACTAGAATGGATAGGAAAGAGAAGAATAATCATATTTTTCAAGGCTTTAAGTGTCAAGTGTGTATATGGCAAGTTGAAAAAGGAACAACAATATTACAAAGCATTGATGGTCTGCCCACCCATTTCTTAGTGCACCCCTCAAGGTATGCAATTAAAGATATTGATAATCAATAGGTTTCTATAAGATATGAAGTTCCATTAATCAATAAAAGTTTAAAAATATTGTGTATATACATATGCCCCAGCTAAAGGTCATCATGTGTCACATAAGTGCAACATGGGATGGTGCTTTGAAGATAAAACTTGATAACAGATAAGGCTGATGTATAGTATGGTGTAGTAGGAAGAAAATAATATAAATGAAAGGATATCATTTAAAAACACATGCCTTTAACTTACCTCAGTATTGTAGATAAATAAGAAGATTGTAAGGAAGTGAAGGCATCCAATGTAAAGCACACTAGGTGAACCTATAGAAGTTAGTGGAAAAAATAGCCAATTTTTTTTTTTGGAAGATATACATATGATAGGGGAAGATAATCTCTATGTAAGAATGAATCTAATGCATTTTATGGTTTTAAAAATGGATGAGAAGAAACAAAGATATGATCAAAACAAGGAAACTAAGGAAAAATAATTGAGATTTTTTATTTTTGAAAAAGTGGTTTAAAATAGGAAAAAGAGAAATCATATTGTTATTTTGATTTTTTAAAAAGAAGAAAAAAATATATGGAGAGAAAATATGTTATGATGGTGAGGGAATGACATGATAGGAGAGAGAGACCCCAAAGAGTAAGAACATGTGCACTATAGGTATGCAACTGAGAATCTCAAACTAGTTTTTAAAATTTTCATTGATTTAAGTGAATTTTTAGTAAATTTTTATTTTAATCATTCATACATATCAAAAATGAATAAAATTAGGTTATAAGGGAAGTAGATAGGAACATGAGAAATGGATTGGAAGGAAACTTGGAAAAAGAAAGAAAAAGACAATTTTTTAGCAAAATACACTAGGTCAACACACTAAACCTACTAGGTTGACCAAGTTGACCTAGTAGGTTGAATCAGGGTGAAAATCCATATGGTTGACCTAGTAGGTGTAGGTTGACCTAGTGTACTCTAGCAGCTAAAACTAAGTGAAAAGGTGTTAAGTTAGTCCATAAGGGATAAAATGAAACCTAAACACTAGGGAGAAAATTATAAGAGGAAAATTAAGAAATTTAGGATAAAATAATACAAAAATAGGGATATTTTTATTCAAATTAGGTTGACTAGGGAGCCAAAGTAAGCACAAAAAATCATGTGGAAAGCCAAAAGAGGGATAGAATAGATTGAAATGACCAAAGAAGGGAAAGAGGGACCAAAATAGGATAAAAATGAATAGAGTATGCCTATTTTTGACTAATGATATCATGTATAAAGAATGTATTATGATTATACATGACATGAAGGAACTAATACATCCTTTGTTGTTTATTGATTACAGAGATGATCACAGTTTTAGAAACTAATAGATGTGTCATGGTTGTCATATTTTTTAGAGAGGTTGATATATGGAGATAGAACTAGACTTATAGCCATATGTCTAAGAGGTATAGTGGATATGTACAGGATCCCCTTGAGTGCAGATGTGTTGGTCATGTTCCTTAGTTGTTGGGAATGATTGACCAATACCTTTAGATGGGAGGTGGATGGGGATGTGATAAATGCGTATATCACAATAGAGGATGTCCATGCCATCCTCAAACTACCCATAATAAGGGCACTAATGACCATAGGGATACCAAACAACATAAAAGAGAGGAGAGCCTTAGTCATGTGGGCTACAATCTTAAAGACAATATTGTTAGGGTGGAGAGTGTGTATGTAAAATGTGTATATATCACATATTTTGGATCACTAGAAGGTGGTGATAGACCTTATGACATAGTGAGTGCTTTATCGCAAGTCATATGGTAAGGTATCACTATACATGATACCCTTGAGTAGGATGATATTGGAAGAGGGATTTTTATATGATCTGGGCTCTATCATCTTGGTTTAACATGTTTATGATCTATTTGAGATGTAAGTTAGAGGACATAAGACCATGAGACTGATAATACTAGTGACAACATGGATATATGAGATATTTCCTATGTATCAATCAACTAGGTTTCCCCATGTAGTTGATAATGGGTCACCTCAAGGGAGGAGATGAAGGTAAGAATAGGTAGTGTGGTCCATGCCCCATGTGCCAATGATATTGATATTGAGATGAAATGACATGGTATGGCAACCATATGAGAATCTAGTGACTACCTAGGAGAGCTAACACATAGTTGACCAATGCTAAAGAGGAGAGAGGTGATAGAGAACTATACATGGTGGAGAGAACCACATTTAGTGGCATAGGTGCTATGGTAGATGGGTCTATCACATCTAGTGACATTGGTAATTATTCCTGAGTAGGGGACTTAACATGTGAGAGAGTCATGAGGGAAGAGGTGACTTAAACCACTAATAGTGAGATCAACATTAAGGCCATATCAAGGGTGACCATGGACTAGTTAAGTAAAATGAGGGGCAAAGTAAGAGGAGGTGGATGCAAGGGTAGAGATACTAGATTTACCACCACCAACTCTATAGAGAGATGATATATGGCCACTAAGGACACAAAATTGATGGAGGTATGAAAAAAGAGAGGATACCATCATCAACATTGGTGATTCAATAGAGGAGATAGAGGAGAGGATACAAAGATCACTTAGATGTAGGCTAAGATAGATGTGAGCCATGAAAACTAGGTTTGATTTAAGGAGGTGACTTATAGAGGAGGTACTAGGAGGTTACATAGATGGGAGGATTGTGTTAGGTAGTCATGTGGATGTTGAGGCCATAGGAGTTGAGACATAGATAAGTAATAAAAATTATGATTAATTTATTTCTTAAATTATTATTTGGTAGATAAATAAATATTATGAGATATGATAGTGATCTAATATCCATCTGGTGTGATGTTAGAAGCATACCTAAGGATGAATAAGAGAGATTGGGGCCATTATTTATGGGATCACTCCATGACATCCTAAATGAGACTTTACATGCATATTACCCCATGACATTGGAAGATTTGAGTCTACCATCTACCCTAGCTCAGGTGAGCTAGTTCAGACTAGTGAGGGAGGTTATGAGATAGATATAGATGCATAAAGAGAGGGGAAA
Organism: Torreya grandis; assembly: GCA_037957365.1. NCBI lineage: Eukaryota > Viridiplantae > Streptophyta > Pinopsida > Cupressales > Taxaceae > Torreya > Torreya grandis. The sequence continues at coordinate 1,109,861 of JARHVA010005387.1, forward strand.
ACCACTAGAAGAGATATGTGTAATGGAGAGGTAGTCTTGGTAGGCCATAGATTATGAGAGAGTTATAAATCAAGATAAAATGACATAGATAATGTAAGAATATATGATGATATAGATCTAGCTAACATAAGCACATGCAATGACCTAGATTGAGTTGGTATAGGCACATGTGAAAATAACACATCTACATGGATAGGTAGAGGTATTGAGATCTAAGATTACCTTTTTACAATATACTATTCAAAGGAGTTAAACTAAGGCCTTATTAGGCAATGTGGCTAGACCATAAGATAGACATGATGGGGCTCAGCCCTAATGCTGAGGCTTTTTATATGATTGTATATTTTGTATCAGAATCTTGATATATATATATATATATATATATATATATATATATATATATATATATATATATGATGTATCGTTTTATCATATTGGTGTTTATTGTATATTTTTTCTTTATGATGGTTGTGTTTGTTCATTATGGTTGAGATTGTGGATGCTTTGGATATATTTATTTATAGCACATCTATTTAGCTTTGTTGATATGTTATAGGAAATATATGTGATGTGGTTTATTTTCTAGGATTATGGGTAACACATTCATGGGTAAAAATAAATAGGCAAAAAGACTTGGAAAAATATAATCAATAAAAAATGCACTACACACTAATTCAAGCTAGGAAATGTGCAATAACATGAAAATTGACTAAGTATAAATAACCAAGAAAATGAAAACCAAGATGGTAAAAGGGGGATTTTTTTTAAACCTATGTGATAGATTTTGGCACCAAATTAAAATATGTAAAATCATGATAAATATCACATTGGGAAGTATGACAAACAAAGTTACAAAATGCAAGGGATGAAAAGGGCATGAATGGTAACTAAAATAAATCAAAATTAAGTAAAAAAATTATACTATTTCACGATGGGAATTATAAAAGAGAAATAAAATTTGAAAAAAATTGATCTTAAATTGGTCATAATAATTCAAGCTGGGAAGTATGAGAAATTTAAGAAATGGTTGTAATCTTACATGCACTTAAAAAATAAGAAAATAAAAGGCAAAAAAAAATGAAGTAAGCATAAAAAATAACAAATATCAAAATTAAAAGTATGTCAAATGATGTGTAACTTTATAATCAATGGAATATTATCTCTTACTTGACACATGTAATTTGGATGGTGACTTATTTATTGGAAAAAAAAATGTTTTGTAGTATTTTGAGGAGGGTCAGGTCCTATCTATGATATTACACTAAAACTCACAAAATAAATCCCAAGGGGTACCAAAAAAATATTGATAAGTAGAAGGATTAGGACTGATAAATCAAGGATGTCGGTAATAGGATGGAAAAAGTGGTAATTTTTTAGGAATACTAAGTCATATCCATGATCTTACATAGTAAATCATAAACAAAATCCCATGAGGAGTGATTAGAAATCTAAAAAATATTTCCTAAGAGTAAATATGGGTAAAGAAAATGAAAAAGGGAATGTAAAAATCAAAGACTTAGGCATCTTATGAGAAGGCCTTAGGAGGCAAGAGGCATACTAAGGACATGAGAAGACATTAAGTAACTAGTGGTCATCTATGTACAAAAGAAACCTATTATTTATAGAAACAAAGAATTATAAAAATATAAATGTGATACTAATATCAACTCATGAAGGTAGGTTGGTACAAATAAAATTAAAATAGACCTACCTCCCCATGATGTGTTCCCCACTCTTCAGGACCCCTCATAGAGCCATCAGTTTACTACAAAGACTGGGTACTTTCATGAGAAAGGAGGTAGCATTAATATATATATATATATATATATATATATATATATATATATATATATATAATTCTCATCTTCTAGTCTACTCACCTATTACACCCCAAAGGACCTCAGCTTTATTATGAGGCCAACTATGGTATTTAAACTTCAAATAGAAGAAGGAGATGTGCTTTGAATCATGTCTTTTAGTGTGATTAGAATTTTGAGAATATTTTTGCCTTTTTGATATCATTACCTTTTCTTTAAATAATTTTGATTTTAACTTTATTTTGAAGGATTTTTAAGATTCCTCCTCCATATCAATTTGGAATGACCAATCATGAGAGAGATAGTGATACACATGAATGAGATATAGGCTAAGGCTAAAGGAAGCTAGGTAACCCAAGGCAAAATACTAACTAGGACACTTAGGCTTGACAGTGAACAAGTATATGATCTCAAAAATCAATCATGTATATGTTTAGTTTGTGGAAAAGTAAAAAGGAAAAAGTAGATCCAATGGAGGACCGATAAAAGGAAATATTAATGAGAAAGATTGTTTGTTAACTGATCACATAATAAAAGGAGATAATAATGAAAGGGAATAGGATATATATAACCAAGTCACCAAGAAAACTATCTTTCAACAACAAAGATAAGAAAACAAACAATCATGATGATACTAGGGAAGATTTTTGAGAAAAAATCTAAAGGAAAAGAAAGCAATGATAAGTGAAAAATATAAATGATAAGGAAAAGACAAGTATATGTGAAATGTAAAACAAAAACATAAGCTAACTATAGTAAAACAATAAGGAGAAACATGATATAAGATAGGAAATAATTTGACACAATGTCAAATGATATAGTAAAAAAATAGATTAAAAAATAATATTAAAGCAAATGTCCAATCCAAATGTAAATGATAAAGAACCATGCATGTGTTTATAAATACTAGTAAATCTATCCACACACATTATCCAAGCCATTGGATAAATATCTATAAAGCTAGATATGAACTATTACTAATGTCTCATCAATCTTTGTTGAATACTATACAAATACTTCTTTTCTAATATCCTCAATTTAAAAAGTAGGAATACTCATTGGATTGTGCTAAAGAGGGGAATTGGGAGAAGAATGGTCTAGATAATGTGTGGGAACATGATCTATGGGAGATGTAGGAATCACTGGTGAAAAGGAATCCATGGGTGAAGGAGGGTCCATGGGTGGAGAGGGAACCATAGGTAGAGGCACAAAAGGTGGTGAATGGACCATAGGAGGTGTAGTTATGGGATAAGAAGGAGGATAATTCTTGTGAAAATGACCTATGCGAGGAATGGTATAAGGTTCAATAATATCTATTAAATAATCTTTACGAAGATGCTGAAGGATATGGTAATGATCAGTGTGATGTGTACTACATTAGTGCTATAGATAATACCTCTCAGCATACATAGGTATATGTTTTGGAAGAATATTTAGAGGAGGTATGGTAGTGTCAATTGATATGGAATAAGGATGCAAGGTATCAATATATTATTGTAACTTATGACAAAGGATAGAAGAGTAATTATCTATCTCATGGAAGCAATAGATACGCTTATGAGTATTCTTAGGAGGAAAAATAATAGGAGAAGGTGTAATATGCATGTATGAAGATGGAGATGGAAAATCAACCCATTTAGTAAGTAAAGGATCCATCTTGGGTAAAGGAATCAATCCATCACCAAGATAAGGTTGTGAGGTAGAAGGAATAGAATTAGGTTGAATAGATGGGGTACTAATGGAATAAGTAAAAGTAGGCTCATCAATAGTCAAAGAAGCAATAGTAACTAGTTCTGACATAGATTCCACTATGGGAAGAGTAGGATTAACATAATGTCTAAGGATATCTACACTAACCTCAAGATTCAACCAATGATGGGAGTTAAGGAACCTTAAAAATTTTGAAGGCCCGATCATAGCATGATCCATGAGCATAGTTCTATAGGGCCCCTCATAAATTGGAGGTGTTGATACGATCTCTACTTTATGATAAAGAAGAAAATTGTAATAATTAAGAAATATAAATGTTGGAACATGATAAGATGCACAAAATTACTCAAATAAATAAGAACGATAATGTAAAATATTGGCATTATGGGCTTGGATAATGTTTCCTAATAAAAAATCATATAAAGAATAACCATCATCATAATCTAGTGTATGAAGATCAATGACACAAGTTGGAATAACTTTGTCATCAAAAGAATCATGTTGAATATAATACATAGTCTTGGATAAGACTATGATAATGTCATCACAAGGTGGTTTACGAGAATGATTTTACAATGAGGCTAGAAGTTACGAGATGAGATGAGGCACGAGATCAAAAGTTTTGATATTTAAGTTAATCTCATCAAGCTCATCATCATCAGAGTCTAAAAGGCTAGGAGTAATATTACCAATGAATTTAGGATGACCATTGTAACCTTTGGTTGAGTTGATAAGAAAGTTAAAAATCTATGATTCATAGAATGGAATACTAGGTAAAGGCTAAAGAGTAAGAATCTTAAAAACACCATGATCTTTGAATTGCTCAAAATTCTAAGGTTACTATATCCTTGAATCTTATAAATGACTCTATTATAAGGGAATTTAACACATTGGTAGATGGAAGAAGTGATAACTTGTATATGATGAATCAATGGCCTACCAATCAAGATGTTATAACAAAGAGGGAAATTAAATATTATCACCTTTACATGAATGATAATAGGTGGGATAGTAATGGGAATCCAAATACACCCAAGAGAAGGAATTTACCTTATATCATATCCTTGGTAGGTGTTATATGTAGACATAAGACTGCATTTTGAATATCCAAGGGTTTTAGTGAAATCGAGAGAGGTAACACAAGTATCATAACCTTCATCAATCAATGCTAATTTGACTTGGATATCACCTATTTGGATACTAATAAATAAGGGAGGATCATCTACAAAAATCAAAATATTGCTGGGAATCATTGATGTAATGGAAATTTCAAATAAAGAGAAGTATCAATAGTTTCATCAACATTGATGGACATTTATTCACATTATTTCAAGATATTATCCTCAAAAATAGATAAGGATGCCTCTCATTCTACTAAGGGAGGATGAGGGACATTCATCTCAAATAATATTTGCATAATATGATTTTGATGATGGGAAGATGTCCTTATAAGCTCAAGAAATATAATTTGAGATGGGAGATTAGTGAGTTTTGCAATGGGATCCCACTCGTCATAGCCCATGAGAATATTTTTAGATATAGGTGCATAATGGTTAAGGTCTTTAGAAGGAGGAACTGAAGAGCATTGAAATTTATGTTGATAAGAATGAGAAGTTTTAGAATAAGTTGTAGATCATTAGGTGATGAAGAAGTATCTGATTTAGATTGATCTTGAGAAGTATAAGTGTTAATAAAAGGTTGATTATCATCAGAATATTGATTATCATTATTATTATAAGATGATGTAAGAAGAGTAGAAAAGGAATAAGATGTGTTATCCAAGGGATAATCATAAATTGGATCATCATCAAAAAATTTAAGATCTTCTTTCCCTAAGTCATTTAAATGAGTTAGAGAAGAATCTTGAATAACATGGAATGTCTTAGAAAGAGGCAGGGTGTAGATAGGCTGGTTGGAAATCGATGAAATCCACCACCCTTCACATATTAATCATACTAACCACATTTGAATCAAAATTCAACTAATACTTCTACATTATTGGTGCATATGTGATTGTCTTGGTTTTATTGAATAGGTAAAGTATCTTTGTAGATAGCTAAATGAGCATTTTATTGATTCAAGGCTTGGGGTTTATCATGAGTTTGGTAATCCTTGAAAACAACTTCATAAGCTTGTTGATAGTTTTGAGTGATAGCATCATGATCACAATTAGTACCAAGAAGAAAATCCATATCTAAATTATGAATTTGTCTATATGTCTGATGAGAGTGACCCCAACTAGCATGAAACCAACAAAATTTGCTAGGATCATACCAAGTTTTCAAAGGATGAGTAGGGTCAATATCTCAAGGGAGAGGCCTAGGTAGAAACTTAAGGAATTCATCTAAGGAAAGAGGTTTATGGATATTAATAATGTTTGGTGATGATAAATGAGTATTAATATATTTTTTAGAAGGAGCTAGTTCTAAAGAAGGGGTAGGAATGACAACTTGAACATTGTGAATGGTATCATATGAATTGATAACACCATCAATGGTAATATTTTAGTTTTTGTTCTTAAGTAATTGAAAAGGACCCATGAAAGGTTGGGGTGGATTAAATTAATGCATAAAGAAATATTATCTTTTGGCTTGGTCAATGGCCTCCTATAAGGTATATAGAGAAACGGTGTGGATTCGATATTGTAATTTAGGAAATAAAGCATTTATAAAGGGATAAAAAATATTGTCATTTACCACATTATGTTCACATTTGTTTGATAAATAATTCCATCATTTAATAAAGGCTTGAGTGATTTTATTTTCATTTTATTTGTAATTGATGAAATGGGCCAAAGTGTTTTCAAGAAGATCACTAGTTTTGAATTCTTGTACTAAAGTATTCAATGAGTCTTCTAAACTAGTAATGGAATGAGATTTAAGTTGATTATAGAAATCCTAGGCATCACCTAAGAGGGTTTTGGTAAGGATTTTGGTAGTAGTAAAGGTGTTTAATCTGACCCAATCCTTATAAATATTTCTAAATTTTTTAACATGAAAGGTAAGATCATTTGATCTATTATAATAGATTGTAGGTGTTATACCTCTTATATCAATGTTAGTAATTTGAGTAGTAATATGTTCATTTTTTAAATGCTTGATAACTTTTTTGACTAATGGATATTGAGGAATGTGATTAACTTAAGAATATTGAAGAGGGGAAGGACTAACACATTGGTTATGTGTGCCCCAAGCCATTTGTTGGGGTTGTGTTTGAAGATTAAGAAGGTGGTTTTGCATTCTCATCCTTTTATTCATATTATGAGTTTGAAATATGTTTTTTTGATCAAGAGTTTGTATTAATAATTAATGAGTTTGATTAGTGTTATTATAAGTAGTGTTGGTGTTTGAATTAGTGTTAGTGGCCTAGGTACCACTATTAGTGTTAACATGAGTTTGAGAAGAGCTATGTGAATTTAAACAACTAGTGGCAAAATTTTCTTGTGAAGCAAAATATGGACTAGAAAATGGTTGAGATAAAGAAGCACTAGAAACATGATTATATTGGGTAGTAAACAATGATCTAGTGGATGGATTAAGGATAATGGATCTTATAAGAAGCCTACTAGATGTAGAACCAGCCATGTTAGTTGAAATACTAGGTATGTAGGTAGAATAAGTTAGAGAAGAAGATGTCATATAATAAGGAGTAAAGATTGAAGGAATTGGTTGAGAAGCAAAGACATAATTACACCCAAATCTAGTTGAGAAAGTTGAAGTAGGAGAATGAGGTTCTTTAACTTGATGGCTAATCATGATATTATATTATGGTAGTAGGGTCTTTCCCTCTATGTTGAGAAAATTTTGTGATAAAGAAAAGCATTTCAAGAGTATATTATAATTGAGATTTATCTTATAATAAGGGATAATTATGATGCAAAGAGGTATTATTAGGATTCCCATAATTCATTGTATGGGTTACAATATAAAGATTACTAACATTCTAAAAATGAATCATACTTTGTCTATGGGATACCCTATTAGGATTAGTGAATTCCATCATATCTACTAATTGATTTTTAGTGTTTTCAAAAAATAAATAATGCATGATGAAAGGATGAAAAGGTAAGATGAGATAAACAAGAAATCAAAAAGTGACTGTAACTAAACTAGGTCAACCTAGTTGACCTAGTGGAAAAAACTAGGTTTGTGAAACTGAACTAGGTCCACAGGATTAACCCAATATAGAGAACAAAGACTGGTAGAAGAGGGAAATAAATCTAAAAATAGTACTAGGTTGACCAAGTTGACCTAGTGTATTATACAGAGGCTATAAAATATCCTAGGTCAATCGGTCAACCTAGTATAATAAAAATAAAAGAGAAAGGAGTTAATCAATTTGTGAAAATAGAGTGAGGTAATAAATAGTTAATATATGAATAGCAAATGTTGAAAGTAAGAAAATAATTAATTGAATTGTTGTTATTCAATTCAATTAATGCACCCAAAGAAAAAATCTTGCACCAATATGAGCTAGTTTAAGTTCTTGTGTACATAATTAAGCAAAGAGCAAGAAAACTACTTGAAAAGTAAAGCTAGCTAATTGGTTAACCTATAATGTTAGATTATTAAGAATGATTTTAAATGATAGAAAGTTGGTTGTAAATATGGTGCTAAATAACAATCTATGGATGGTTTCAGGTGAGTTTAGGATGAAAAGGGCTATAGTGACAATGTTATAAGATTGGTATTGGGGCCTGTCCCCTTACTTCACACACCACATCAATAAGAGTGTTGGGTTCTTAGCCAAAATATATCATTAACCATGCTTTATACTTGACTAGAGTATCAAGTCAACTTAGCTCTTGGTTATGAAATCCAAGTTGGTTGTCCTAGGTAGTCAAATGTTTAAAATGATTTTTGATGTTTAATTGATATGGTCATGTGTGCATAAAATAGAAATAGTGCAACTAATTAGTTAATTAAAAACATCCTAATTAGACTATGTGAACTATTATAAGCATTAAAATAGCTGAAATGAAAGATGTAATTAGATTATAAGGTGAATTCCAACTTTGAAAAAAGGTATAGTGAAAACAGTATATGCACAACAAATAAAACTAGGTTGAGAATGTCAAGCTAACACTAGTGACCTAGTTATTTTAAATAGTAAACAAGACATAAAACTAAGTCTACCGAGTCAATCTAGTTAGATGTGAAGAGGTATTTTTGAAGGCTACAAACTTGAAAGGAAAATAAAGAAATAAAGAGATATAAATGAATATAAATTCACCTTGATGGTTCAGAGATAGAATTTATTGATAAAAAACCTACAAACTGGGTCAAGTTATATGATGAAACAATACATAAATCTCCTTAAAAAGTTCTAAAAATGCACTAGGTCAACTTGGTCAACCTAGTTAGTTAGACTAGAAGTCTAGAAATGTACTAGGTTGAGCTAGTTAACCTAGTAGGATGATCTGAAAGTCTAGAAACTAGAATCTATACTAGGTCAAACTGATCAACTAAGCTATACAAAAACTATTGCAAAGTGACTAAAAATATATTAGGTTAATTGGTTTGACCTAGTAGACTGAATTGGTATTCTAAAAAGTGTTTAAAACCTATATTGGGTTGAGTTACTCAATCTAGTTGCCTATTCTTGTGCATAAATAAAAAGAAAACTAGGCTGATAGAATCGAATGACTATGTCAAAATATATGATAGAAATGATGACAAAGTAATGAAATAAAAGTAAACAAATCTAACAAGGATTTGATTCATGTTGGGTTTAGCAGAATGTATGCAATTGGAATTGCAGGATGTACATGAATTAATCTTGTATTAGATAAGATAAAACACACCTACACTTCTGATTGGGGATACACTTATTAAGTGGTAGCATGACCAATATGGGGATATTCTAGACCCAATTAGTGGATCACTTGTATCATTTATCACAACACATCATGCTAGGAAGGGTTATAAAGCCTATAGTCTAACACAATCACATAACGAACCTAAAAGAGTCCTATCATTTGATGTTCACTTATGTAATAAACAAAAAATTTTACTATTCTAATAAAAATAAAAATAAACTAATCTAGTGCACACCAAAGCTTATGGCATAAAGTGGGGGTTAGAACAAAACAAATAATCTAAAAATGCATAGGAGACATATACTCACGTAATTGTATATAAAATCATAATATATGGAAGAGAAGAATACATACTATATTATCTATCTACTCTTAGAAAGGAGAAATAAAGTTACTAATGTTTACCTTTGAAGATGAACCTACTTAGTCTCAATCTCTCCCTTGGCCAAGGTGCTTTATAAGAGATTATTTTGGCTTGTAAGGGTAATAATGATAAATCAGCTCTAGGCTACATGACCTACCTAAACATCCAAAATACTTCTCCATAAGATAATATCAGAGCTCTAAAAGAAAGTAATGAACCCTAAAGGTTTATTCCTCAAGTATAATGGTCAATAAGAAGATGTTTATTAGCAGTTATTCACTTAATTATTCACTCTCTTTTGACCCTTATTAAATTTTGGTAAATGACCTTATATATATAGTAGCATCTTGCCTAAAAACCCTTCAAACATGTCAACTATACTAAGTCAATCAAGTTGACTTAATACATTCTTAAGTTAATGCCTAAAGTCTATGCTAGGTTGACTGGGATGCAAACAAGTAAAAATAGCTAAAGTTTCCCCAGAATACATTAGGTCAATTAGGTTGACCTAGTGTACTAAATAGGTAAAAAGGTAAATAAGGCAAGAAATGAAGGAATAAAGGATGATAATGAATAGAATGGATAAGAAATATAAGAACAATCCTAGGGTTCAAGGTAATTAAAATACAAGTGTGTAGATAGGAAGTGGTAAAAGGAATAACAATCTTATGAAGAACTGATGGTCTACCCACCGCTTTCCTGATGCACCCCTTAAGGTATGTACTTAAAGAGATTGAGACTAGATAGATTCCTACAAGATACAAAGTGTCAGTAATCAATAAAATTTTGAAAATATTTTATGGATATAGACTACATGTGAATCCACCATGTGGCATAATCATGTCAACTAGATGAAGATTAATAGTAGGGTCCATAAAAGGCACACAAAGTTACCAAGTGTCATAATATCAAATATAAACCAAAGATCAATGGTTGATGTTGAAATTCAAGGGAAAGACCCTCCAAAGGATATTGATAGAGAAAATTTTATCAATTTTTAAGGGTCACGAGATGAGTACATATGTCAAAATTTATAGCAGTCATATTTTTAAATATGATAAAAATCATGGCAAAAATATGCCACATAGGCAGACCCATCAGATCAAAAGATTTGGTAGACCTAGGAAGGCTAATGTTAAATCTAATATTAAATGTGATTTATGTTGAGCTAGAGAAAGTATTTCAAATCCAATGCTACCTTTAAATCTCAGTCTTCCACATCAACAAAATTTCACCTATAGTCTCTTAAAAGGCCAACATATATTCAAACTTGAGGAGTTAGTAATACAATGCCACAAAAAAGGTTCTATATCATTCATGATCATGAGACTAAATAGCCTAATGGATCTTCATTGCCATTATGAATATGTAAATACTAATAAATGGGATTGGTTTTTATCTATATTAGACCTATGTTTATGGTTTGGATTAGGGGCAAAGTTATGATTATGAAAGGAGTGTCTTATCTTTTGACATATTCATGTCATCCACTTTTAGTAGGTGCATGTAGACACATAAAATAGACATACTCATGGCTCAGTTAGGTCCATGGATATGAGGATTTTTTAATTATAATGAAGTCAAGTGGAGGATGGTGTATAAATCTAAGAGAGAGGTCTAGTGGTTGGAGAGTGTAGGTGGAGCATTAAATGAATGTTTAGAGTCTTTAGAGGTTCTTCCTTCTTACTAGATCATGAATCATCATCCTCAACATCAATTTTTTGTCTTCTAGTAAGTTTCTCAGCCAATGAGGGAAATTAAATGCTATTTTTAGATAATGAAGGTTATGTTGTTAAGGAATATTTAGTCCTAATTGATCAAAATATGGTTGAGAGTTCATAGAAGGTAGTTGGAACTCATTTATTAATTTATGTCTACTTTCTTATCTCCTCTCTCTCTCTCTCTCTCTCTCTCTCTCTCTCTCTCTTCATTTTTATATTATATCTACCATTTTCTTCCCCATTGTAATATATAAAAACATTTGAGTATCAAATAAGACTCTCATTTTACAAGAAAAAACCCTATCAATAATTTATATGAAAGACCTCTTGAAGTAATAAATATTTTATTCACCTATCTCTTATTAGATGTACAATCATTAAGAGGGAGGGGGGTTAAATTAGTAATGATATATATTTAATCAAATTCTAAAACCTTAACCATTCAAAATATATAATAATTAACCATACACATCATTCATAGTAATAAACATGGAAGATAACACAAGATCAAACACAAAACACATGATATATGTGGGAAACCCTCTTGGGGGATAAAATCCACTAAACCCTTCAGGATAGACTATTGTCCTATAATAAAAGTATTTAACATTTGGACCAAAAATAAATAATCAAGGAACACCCATCCTTTATTTTATTGAGACACCAATCCCACAAGGATCTACTACCCCTATCTAACTAAGCATCCATAATAGCTAAACCTTTAGCAAGCTTTATCTTTTAAGGAGGAACCAACTACCTAGGAAACTAAAAACCCACTTAGCTACCTTTTATATATGATCTTAAATACATATTTATACTCTTAAATTTATGAATACCACCTTTATCTACACTCTTCACCTCCAATCTCTCTCAAGATACCTTTAGGACTAACTCACTCAAACTACCTCTTCTAGGCTCATTAGGTCTAATGAACTATGTGTCTTCCTACATCAACTTGATTAGATAAACATGTCTGATATTACTTTCCCTTTTTTAGTACTCAATGACCTACACCTTATATTTCAAAGGTTCTCACCTTCACTTGAATCCATAAACTAATAAGATGACCAATTAATCTAATTAGGCCTTATAATTATACCACTCTCTTCCTCTAACCCATCTTGGATGGACAAGATTATTTACATATTTGAACCAAACTTAACATAGGTTTATAATTTTTTTGCATGTGATAACCACACTCTTCATAGGTATGTCATTACCTCATTATCCCCAAATCACCATTAGGTCTGGGTGAGACCTAAAACAATGAGGCCTTCATACTCACATGTTACATATAAGACTACATGGACCACCTTCATCATTCACCAAATATTCTAACACATAAACTCTATGTATAATATCCCCTTTCTCATTCTCATATGGGTTTATGCCACTTGGAACACCAACTCAACACATGAACCTACCAATTAGGTTTTCTCACTCTTTAGGCCTTTAAACATAGAAAACATAGTCTTAGACTTATAAATCAGCTAATCAAGTATTTAACATGGATGAACCCTTCATGACATATTAATTTCCTTCATGTGCTATATATACTTCAACATAGGCTCTAATAACTCAAAAAAACTCTCTCAAAATGTCCACTCAGACTGGTCATATACAATCAAAATATAATTATACTATTTCAACTCTCCATATCTAATTAGGGGAATATCATGATATAAAATACATTATCATAACCCTTATATAATTATAGAGCATCTTCATACTCATTTGATTCTTCAATTCTACTTAGAACACCTTCATCTCACTCCTTCCTCATGGTTACTCAATCTGTTAGTGCATTCAACAAACACCATCAACTTCTAACCATTTTTTCATATTGAATATATATTTTTAAAACCTCTAAAATACATAAATATGGTCCTCATGGAGCATATAATATTATTTAATATATATTTCATATTGAAACAATAAAATATTATCATTAAAAACTCAAATATCCATCACTAGCCACTTACAAAACATGGTCAAACACACAATCAATTTTGAATCTAAATAACTTTGACTATACATAAATTCAAAAAAATTTACCAATTTTTATAAATTCACCATGAATTATTTAAAAAAATATATTTTTACTTCATCATAAAATTATGCATATATCAAAAGTTATGGATCAAACACTACAGATAGATTTTCCTTTGTTAATTTGAATATTCAAATTCCAATAGTCACTATGTATTTATAAAACATCAAACATGTGTCTTCATCTCATTTATCTTGGTATCAATATCAAATGTGATCCATTTATCTCCTTGTGAGTATCTTGGTCTCTACCTTACAACACTCACCATTGATATTAGATCCTAACTTTTGAGATCAAGCCACTTGGCACCATTGCATGCCTTCTAAGCATATTGAATATTTGAGTCAATCAACACCATTGATCTCCATCTATATGAATATATGCATGCCATTGATCTTATTTCAAATCAACATGATTGAGGCACATGTCTCTACCACATGCAATCTTAGGAACCTTTGATAAATTGACTTCACATACACTATTTATCACTATCTAACAAGATCATGATCATTGTTAGATACTTATCAGTTAAAACACTCAAAATTAGATCCTTGATCTGATTAAATGCTCACCATTATATATCTTCTTTCAAATTTGGCTAAGTATTGGAACTTAGTAAACTCTACTTGGAAGTCTAAATTTTCACCTTAATAACTTTTGCTACACTCAACCTCATGACCTAAAATTTGAACCATATGATCTCCTCACATAGGGGAATTTATCCATATATAAAGATCCTCTTGAAAACTTCACACATGTGAAATATGATGTCATAAAATTTCTTAATCAACCTTATCTATCAAGATGACTTCTTTAACTTAGACATTCATCTAACTACTCTAATGAATTATGTTTACTTTGATAAGGAGTTCAAGAACTTATAGAACCCCATAGGGTCTCTACAACATATCCATACCATAATATAATCCATCAATTACTTAACTAAGAAAACACTCTCAAAAACTTCAATCTGATCACTATCATTAATGCACTATGAATCATGACCAATCTTGACATCAATGACAACCATGACATTCTTATGACACCAAGAGATTATGTACAAAAATATAATCCTTTGTCATTGATGTAAAACCATATTTTGAATGCCTTTTTTCAATCTTAATAACTCCTCCATTTTGGTATTTTTTCCCCTTTGACAATAATGATAAATGGTCTCTTCCTTAATATACCAACTTCATCATTGACCTAAAAAACTACTAACATAGATTAATAAATATCCCCCCAAAAATTTATCTCAATATCATGTCATATTTTCTCTAACATACACCAATATTAACTTGGGCTTCTCTGATCCTTGGACTTATCCACCTATATAAATCACAAGATCAATTTGTTCATGCATGAAGATTCAATATCTTGTCAAAACACATGACTTGGTTTGATCAAGTAATCATATTAATATTCTTGAATTAAAAATTATAGAATACATCTTCACAACTCCACCATGACTAAAACATCTCACATATGCTCCCCCTCACATCATGCGCAACTCTTCAAGCCTTTCAAACTATATGAGTTAGATCCCCTTAACTCCATACTTCACCTAGATTATGTAATAGAATATCTTGGTAACACACTATCAGTTATTAGAGACTTGAAAACCTCTAGTATCTACCTACAAACATTTAAACTAACATCTTAATTCTTCAACATTTAACCAACTAGACCATCCTTCAGATTTAATCAAAACTTTGACTTTAAGATCACCATCCTTGAAAATATTTTTTCAATCATTCCATCACAAAAATCTGGTGCATATTCATAAAAATCATTGTTCCCCCTTATCCAAGCACATTTTTATAAGACATTTCTTTTCCTTTAACATAAACCAAATCTCAACCAACATCAACCATGATTTTTATTTCTCTCAAGTTTTTCTTTCAATCCTAGATAAAGACACCCTAACCCATAATGTCCTAGAACAATGTGAAACCAAGAGTTACCCACTTTTCATATTCCTTCTCCTCCTTGGTCATCTAGTATTGATATTTATTCTTCTTATTATTAGGCTTAAGATAAGAAACATGATCATCTACTACACTATTCTCCTTTTATTTTATGAATAAATTAACAATATATGGCTATAAAAAAAATTCATGGTATACCTCATCACTAAAAATTAACAACTAACGTTCTTCATATGAAACTTATTTAAAAATATCAAGATGTTTACTTGTATCCATACACACCTCACAAATAGCCTAAAATAACATCTTGGTATTTTCTTTGAACTCAACTTGAACTGACTTATGATTCTCCTTTTCTATCTAGATAGATTACACATTGTTTTAGTATTCCTAAACCTTCTTCATATTTGATTCCTCTTTTGATTTAGTAGGTATTCCACATTGATCTTTCATCTCAACTAAATTAGTTTTCTTGGTCTTCACTTCCTTAGGAGTCCATACCAAATATTGAACTTCTTAAGCACACAAGGATGTCCACACACCTTCTTATGACTTGAGAGCTTGCTTATACAATATCTTCAAATATGACCAACTTGATGAAAACTAAAATAAATAACCTCATTCATAAATTTTACTTGATAAATATTATGAATCTTAGCAAACATACCATCTTGTCTCTTAGGTTCATTATTCTCAAGCTTAACTGCCTTAGGTCTCCATACCTAGGTTAGTCTTTTCCCATATAATTTAGGGCAAAATCTAGTAATATGTCCCATGTCATGACAATTATAGAATACTATATTATCCATACCTCTAGTTGACCATATACTCTTCCTTCATTATTTTCTTTCCTTACAACCAAAAATCTTACATGAAAAGCAATGAACGTGAAATGAACTTTCATACCTTATAGTGTTGGGTTGATAGATAGGTCTTCTCATGTTGCACTTGGTTCATATATCCTTCTTATCTTGAGCTAACCTCTCTCTCTTTCTCAACATTTTTTACCTTGATAAATAGTTTCTCATGCTCATTCTTTAATGAATCTATCTTGCTTTTCAATTGAATACTCTCATCTTCTTTAGTTCTCATACTTAAACATTCAAACTCTAACTAAATTATGATAACTTGGATAGTATCCTTATCCCTCTTAGATTTTTTAACAATGTCATCCTTAAATATATATGCTTGATATTCAATAATATTTTTAGACTAAATAATGGACTTCAACTCATCATGCTCACCTTGTTTTGACCTCAACTTGGCATTTGTCTCTTCTAACTGAGTTTTGAGATGTTTGCAATCTTCCTCTTTTGAACTTAGATTTGTCTTTATGACCCTTAATTTATCCTCAATAATGTTGATATTTTATTTATCATATTTTGATATTGAGATTTCCTTTAAGGATTATATCTCCTTATTGATATTGATGCACTCATATTTAATAATTTTAAATCTTGAGGCCATGATCTTATTATGAGCTTGTTCTTGATCATACTCACTCATCTTACCTTGGTACTTCTCAAAACATTCCTTGAATTAATTTCACTTTTATTCACTTGATTTTAGACATGCATAAGTAACCTATACCTGAGATTTCAACTCTTGATTCTCTTTCTTCAATTCTTATCCATATTATACATTGGATAACCTTGAAGTGGTTAAAATTACAAAGAAGGTCCTTCTTTATTAACAATTGTTAGAGTTAGAATTAATGAGGGGGGGGTGAATTAGTGATGATAGATATTAAATCCAATTACAAACCCTTTAAACCCTTAAATATTTAGCACATATATTCATAAAGCATACATATCATTCATAACAATGAACACAGAATATAAAATAAGATCAATCATAAAACACATGATATATGTGGAAAACCCTTTTGGGGGATAAAACCCACTAAACCCTACATGAAATAATATAGTCCTATAATAGCAATATCCAAAATTTATACCAATACCAATTGATTATGGAGCACCCATCCCTTAGTTTAGTGAGACACCAATTCCATAAGGAGCTACTACTCCTATCGAGTTGAGCACCAACAACAACTATACCTTTAACAAGATTTATCTTTTAAGGAAGAACCAAACCCCTAGTTAACCAAACACCCACTCATATACCTTGAAAAAATAATCTTAAATACCTATTTATACTCTTTAATTGATTATGACCACCTTTATTTGTACTCTTCACCTCCAATCTCTCTCAAGCTACCTCTGGGACTAACTTGCTCAAACTATCTCTTCTAGGCTCATTAGGTCCAATCACATATGTGTCCTCCTACATCAAATTGATTAAATAAACATGTCTAATATTTATCACTATATATTTGTCCTAAATGACCTATACCGTCTATTTCAAAGTTTATCTCCTTTGATTGAATACACGCACTCACAATAATCCCAATTAGTCCAATTAGGCCTTATACTTATACCACTCTCTTCCTTTAACCCATATTGATTGAAAAATATGATTTACATATTTGAACCAAACTTAAGATAAGTCCATACACATGTTTCATGTGAGAACCATAGTCTTCATAGGTCTATCATTAACCCCAAACCACCCTTAGGTCTTGGTGTGACCTAAAAAAATTACACCTTCATACTCACACATTTCATGTGAGACTATTTGGAACACCTTAATCCTTTACCAATGATTCAAAAACATAAAACGTATATCCAATATACCCTTTCTCACTCTCATATGGATCCATGCCACCTAGAACACCAACTCAACACTTGAACCTACCAAGTAGGTCTCCTCGCTCTTTAGGCCTTCAAACACAAAAAACACAATCTCAAACATATAAATAAACTAATAAAGTATTTAAAATAGATATATGACTAGATAACTTGGGTTAACCCTTTAGGACCTATGAAATTCCTTCATGTTTTATAGATAATTCAAAATAGGCTCTAAGAACTCAAAACAACTCTCTCAAAATGACCTCTCAGACTGATCGTATACAGTCTAAATAAATTTATACTATTTTGACTCTCTATATATGATCAAGGGCATATCATGACATAAAATACTTTATATTAAGCCTTAGGGACTTATATAACACATTTGTACTCATTTTCTTCTTCAATTCTACTCAGAACACCTTTAACTCACTACTTTAACATGGTTGCTCAATCTATTAGTGCATTCAACAAGCACAGTCAACTTATAACCATTTATTAATACTAAATATGGATTTTTAAAACTTCAAAAATACATGCATATGGTCCTCATGGATTATACAACACTCTTCATTAGATAGTTCATCTTGAAATAATGAAATATTATCAAGAACAACTCTAATATCCATCTCCATTCACTTACAAAACATGGTCAAACATAAAGTAAACTTTATAAACAAATAAATTTTAATGTATAGACATTAATACCTTATGACCATTTTTTATTGATGTCTTAAAGTTATTTAAAAAATATATTTGTACTTCATCATCCAATTCTACATAAATTAAAAGATATGGCTCAAACACTATAGATAGGTTTTTCCTTTGTTAATTTGAATATTCAAATTCCATCAGACATAATGTTTTGAAAAAACATCATCCACATGTTTTCATCTTATTTATGTTAGAAGATAGATCAAACCTACTCCATTTATTTCATTGGGATTAACCTATTCTTTACCTTACACTTCTCACTATTGATCTTAGATCCTTGCTTTCGAGATCAAGCTACTTGGCACCCTCACGCGCCTTTTGAGATTATTGACTATTTGACTCAATCTGCACCATTGATATCCATCAGTATGAACACCCATGTTTTATTGGTCTTATATTAAATTAATTTGATTGAGACACATGTCACTAGCATTTTCAATCCTAGGAACCTTTGATAAATTGACTTCGTGTGCAGTGTTGATCACTATCTGACAAGATCATGATAACTGTTAGATCCTTATCTGATTAGATAAAATGCTCACCATTATATCCTTGATATAATTAAACTCTCTTTGTTAAATCTCTTCTTGTAACTTTTTTCTAATTATGGGAACTTAGTAATCTCTTGTTATAAGGCCAAATTTTCACCTTAGTAATTTTTATTACGCTCAACCTCATGACTTGAAATTTGAACCATATGATCTCCTCACATAGCAGAATCTATCCATATATTAAGATGCTCTTGAAACATTCACATGTGTGAAATATGACATCATAAAACTACTTAATCAACCTTATTTGTCAAGATGACTAATTGAACCTAGACTAATCTATCTATAATCACTCAAGTACTTATAACACCTCATATGGTATCTATAACATATCCATACCATCAATATCATCCATCAATTGCTTAACTAATCAAAAAGTATCTAAACCGTCATTTTGACTATTTTGTCATTAATGCTCTATGAATCATGACTAAGCTTGACATTAATGAGAACTATGGCATTATTAGGACACACTAAGAGACTATGTACAACATCTCTTGCCCCTAAATTGTGCTTATCAAAGTTTGTGCATGATGGCATTATGAAGGATTTTATTCCATGTCCAGTATCCTTCTTTCTTGCCTCCTTTTAGTTATTTTCAAGCTATTTGTAGGTTCAAACTTGTGTTTATTTTATTAATATATTATTAGTGTTAATTTTAGAATTATTTTTACTTCATTCATTTCTTGTGAGCCTAGTTTATGAAACACTTATGCAAATTAGCTAGTTTATGAGAATATGTTAGTAAGGATTATCTTATGTTACATCAGTTTTTATTTCATGCTTATGTGAGTTATCATTTAAATTTGGTGCATCACTTTTTTATCTCTCTTAATAACCCTGTATCTTCTCTTTATCCCTTTTTCATGTAAAAGCATTAATTTATGTGATCTACCAATAATAAGTTGGCCTTCTCCAAAGGTTCAACCCCACTACAAGATACCCATAGCTTGGGGTTGTTACCATTTTGTGGCTTAGTTGGAGGGAGCCTATAGAATCCCCATCTAAGGGTGTAAATGAATCCCAAAACAATTTATGGCACACCTAATGGGACCCATTTTTAGAAGAATATTGGTCAGGTTAAATGTTGGTTTGATCAATTTGTAGTGGTTATATCTCTCATCTTTCAGTATCTAGGGACTTAGAAGAACACTCAACATTATGGTGGTCGATCAGTATCTATCTTTCATTCCAAAAGTGATTACAAGATTATATTCTAGAGGTATTCCTTTTGAATTATTTTAATTACCTTTAAATTTAGTAAAAGGATAGGATTTTTTAACACTCATCCCTACAAAGGAATATTTCCTCCTAAACTAGTTTCTAAGTTTACCTATAGAAGAAGATCTTTGTTGGGTCCTTTCACTGCTATGGCAGCCCCTAGAGCTTTTCCCTTTGTGGATTTCAATGGTCAGAGTCCTTTTGACCTCTAATAGTATAATCTTATGCTAATGACAAACATTAAAAATTTTCCTTACTTCACAAGAGACCAATCTACAACCCCCTCTATGGACCTTAGAGATATAGCCATCTTTTTTAATATTCATGATATTAATGAGGAAAATGTGGCAATCAAGTTATTGGCCATCTCTATCAAAGGCAAAGCCTTAGACTAGTATTTAATCCTTATTTCTAACTCCATCACATCATGGGATTAGTTAGGTGATGCATTGTGTAATAGACTTGAAGACAAGAGTGACCACTTGTGACTTGTTGAATAATTAACTATAATCAAGAGGGCCCCTCATGAGGTTATGCAAGACTTCAATACTAGATATCAAAAAACATGGGACAAGATCCCAGTCTATATCAAGCCTACTCTAAATTATGTTTTCCCTTGCTATCCAAAATCTATTAATAGTGATATTGCAAAAAATATTTAGTCTGTGGGAGGAAACACACTACCAAATGGTTATGAGGTTGTAATCAAAGTAGAGAATTATCTAGTACAAGATGGCAAGATTACACCTAGGTTACCAATGCCTTTGTTTCATATAATTCAACCACCTCCTATTGTTATTCCTCCCCTTTCTTCCATTCCTCATATGTTAACACTTGTTTCCATACCTACACCAAAGCAAGAAAGGGCTTCAACTACTCAATCTAATGACTCCTAAGAAAACAATAACCTCCAAGAGCTTAAGAGCCTATTTCAATCCTTTAGAAATGAATTGGTAAATGTGAAGAGGAAACAAGATCAATTCAATAGAACTTATCAAGATCCATATCAATCTCAACAACAATATTATCAAGAAAACATGCCACCCTACTACTAGGCCCCATTTCATGTTAAATAGTGGATCCACACTAGCTCAAAAAACACCTAGGCATGAGGCAACCATAGTGGGTCATTGTTATTTTATCTTGTTGTTGTGCTAGTTGGCTAGTAACTACAACTCAAATTAACATTAGGAAGTAGGTGTATGGGATAGTGACTTACCATTAAAGATAAGTGGTTCCTTTTTGAATCATGTAGCATTGGGAAATGGGTGCATGAGATAGTGACTACACATTAAAAATAAATCATAGTAGAGGCAACGTGACTTTTACCTCTAGTACTAACTCAGTAGTCATCATGCTCCATTCCATAGATCTTAAGATGCTCTAAAGCTTATAAAAGGAAGTCAAGTTTAGTTGAAGAAAATAATGTGAACTAGAGTAGTGAAGCTTTTGTGAGTTGATGTTGGATAATTTCCATTAGAATATAGAAGTAGTTTATGATGCTTGTAAAGTTCCCCTTTATATCACCTAAGCTCACCTATGAACCTATACGCCTATAGTAATTTATGTTGAGCTTATGCTTAAGTCTATTGATGTATTTATATTTTTGTTTAACTTATTAATGAAAAATGATTTGCACAAATGGTTAATGAGCTAAATAGATAAGTCTTGAATGTTTATTGATTACATACCTTATTATATCAAATGTGTGGTTGAGCTATCACAATTTTCTAACTTGACTTATTCATGGTAGGCGAATAACTAATAGTGAATCTTGCACCCATGATAGGAAATGTCTAATTGTGGTTGAGGCCCTACACCTTAGATGATCCACATGCCTAAGTGAATTCCCATGTTGAGTCCCTTAACCTAATGCTCATTTAACCCTTAAGTGATTGAATGACTTAGAACCTATGAAGCCCAAGGCTTGTGCCCATGATTGAAAAAACATCATTGAAATAACCCAAGACCTTCAAGAATAGAGTTGTTATATGGTACAACTAACCCATCAAAGACCCTAGTCCCTTTTCTATTTCACTTCAGGTGAGAACATAAGGCTTACACCTTATATATATATATATATATATATATATATATATATATATATATATATATATATATATATATATATATTAATTCCAACAAAGTCAAGTTATAAATGTTGAGATCCATAAGAATCGTTAGGGCCTACACACCCTATAATAAGCCTAAACCTAACTTAGAGAGCTATGTAGGTGCATGACTAGGCCCATGACTAGAAATCCTACTTTTATATAATATTTTTGTTCTATAATTAGTATTATTGAATTCTGTTATTCTAATGGTACACTAAGAAGATGCTCTAACTCTCCCTCAAGAACAATGAGCATTGACTAAAATGAGTGGAAGATAGATTTATGATAAGGCATTTAAATTTTAGAGGGTATAACCCAAGGAAGTGGGTCTAGAACCTCTTGTATAATGCCCTGTACAAGGTTTTCTTTTATGTGCTACTAGAGTAAGTGTACGACTAATTAGATACTTATGTGACCCATAAAATCTAAATTTATGCATAGCACCTCGAGTAAACAATATAATTCCTAGAGAGGCTTGAGAACTTAGACTCCACTTAAACTAGATCTATAAACAAATGGTGGCAAGGGGAATTGAATAGTTATATGCTCAAGTTTTTGGTATCAACGTACTCCTACCCTAAAGAAGTAGAGTCCCAATTATTACATGATCCCAAAGGCACATTTGTGAAATAAATTATCACTAAAATTAAGAAGTTAATGGTATATTATGGCTTCAAAATAGTGAGGATGGAAGGATAAAATCCTCTCACATATGATAAACACAATGGGGTAAAAGGAGACGTATAAGTGAGGCAAATTGGAAGGAGATGAGAAGATTGACAATTGAAAGATTAGGAGATAGGCTTAAAATTAGAGGAGGTGAGGACTGATAAAAGGTTTGGAACCTAGAAGTGTCTAAAGGACCCATATTGAGTGGGAAAGGCATGGGGAAGGATATCTTGAATGGCATTTGTGCCTAGAGGAAGGGGCCCTCAAAGCCTTGGAACAAGTTCCATAATTATCTAGTGAATACTCAGGATCCATTTAGAACTTGACCATTAGAGATACACTAGATAAAATTACCCCATTTAAACCTACAACATGATCTCATGCACTATATTTCATAAAATAAAATAGAAGATTAATAAATAGCCTTGTTGTCGACATAGACTTTGATTTTTTTACATTTTTTTACTAGAACTTTATGATTGAATAAGTTATCCCATATGAAAAGGCAAGTGAAGATACCTATAGACTTTGAGAAACTATCTTAACTCAATAGAACATGAGTGAAAGTACCCTAGTTTAGCCAAAGTTAGCTATACAACCTATATAATAGCCCATAAGAAGTGGTCCTACACCACTATTTCATAGGACAATGCCATCATCTTCTATAGTGCCTATATTAACCACCAAGCTAGTGCCTAGCCTAATGGTTAGAGGTCTTGGAGGACCAATTCTAAGACAAGCACCAGTATGACAAGCAATTTAAGAACTAGCTACCCCTCAACCCTAGATTTATTATGATATGGCCATGTACCTACTAAAGTATCAAGGCATGGAGAATGTCATATAACATGAACTCAAGTGTGAGTTATAATGGTGTGCTCAAAGAATAACTCAATTTGAGTAGAATTTAACTCAGTTTGTGATAGCCTTTCTATATCATGCCCATACTTGGTATAGGAAGTTTTATCTTAACTAAGATATGGTTGATTATGACACCTTTAAGGGAGACTTTTTGAAGGATTTTGATATACCTGAGTTTGAGTTGTAGAGCATAACCATGCTAAAGGAAATAAACTAGGGATTATTAGAGAGTGTTCACTATTATGATGCTAGATTCCAGACCCTCCTCTGTAAGCTCCATTATGACATTTAGCCCTCTAATCATCCAAAATGGTTTGTGGGAAGATTGATAGTGCCTTTCAGAATGGCATTATCTGTGAAAACATTCACAAACCCTCAAGAAGTACTCAAAGACAAACTCAAGGTTGAGGTAGTTGGGACCATTGATATAGGCATTAGCCCATTCAAGGAGGTACAAGTTGTATTTATGGCCTCCTAACTACATAATTTAACCACTAGTTCATTAAAATATGATCAAAGTGGGTTTTGGTATACTGACTAAGAGATGGAGGCTCATAATAGAAATAAATTCCCTCAGTGGAATATGCATGCACTGCTTCTCAACTATGAATTTTATCAAGAAGAACATGATGTTTACAATTTCCCCTTGTTACAATGTGCTAGTCAAGTCAGCATAACCATCTACTACAAGTTTTTTGATGCTACACTCAACATAGCTAATTTTTGAGTAATTGATGAAATGTACCAAAACATGGAGAGAGGTGCATGATAGGTAACTATAACTTCTGGAGGGAAGGCAAACTAGGGAAATGAGGGTTATGGCTAATAGATTGTTGGTTATGGAAACTAAAGAGGCTATACAGGGTGAGGTGGAGGATGTGGTGGAGGAATATTCCCACCATGATCCTACTATAAGTATGGGTTGACTAATCACTATTATCATGACTACCTAATGTATCCAATGTGTAGTTATTATCAAGAACTGCATGTATTCAGGAAGTAACCTAACTTGTACAAAAATTTGACCCAACATAAAATGGGTGTTGATAGGGGTACATGGATGATCAAGCATGAGCTTAAAGATACAAAATGGCTCTAAATGCATAACTAACATGTATAGATCCAATCAAGGTACATGTAACAACATGGAGTGGGTTCACCACTCAGCCACCAACTAAGCAAACCTAAGAGATACACCTAGAATATGGAAAAACAAGGTACACTAAGTGCATTGCATGGCCTAAGCTAGAAGTTTTACCCTACCTTAACCTATTGCATCAAAAGGACATCCTATAATAATCTATGAGCATAATAATTTTTTTTAAGGAGAAGTCTATGTGACCAAATATCTAGAAGCATAGGCTATCACCTTATATAGGAAGAAATATAGCTATGAGGTTGAAGTATAAGAGATAATAGAGATCATGTACCTCTTATCAATGGATGGGATACTTCCCCTAGTAAAAAATTTACTCCTAAAGCATGCAAGGAAAAATCCAAGTGAGATTATTAATCCACACATAATTGAAGTTGTTACATCATATATAGAGTGTGTGTGTGAAGTAAAGCATACTCAAAATGTATAGTATGACCAAGAGATATTAGTAAATTCCACCATTTATGGATGGTCCATTCATGAGGTGTTGATGAATATTGGCATAGAGGTTAATATCCTGACTAAGAATGCATGGGATAAGATGGATAGGCCATCCTTGAGACCATCTCCCCATGTTCTTTTCATGGCCAACAAGACCTAAGTGTAATCAATCAAAATTTTGTAGGGTTCCATTATAGATATTATGGGCACTAATTTACACATTGAAATTGAGGTTATTGATTTAACATAATATGATAACTACCCAACACTTCTAAGAAGGCCTTGGTGTTACATGAGAAATAAAAATATGCACTTTAATAAGCAATACATGACCTTTAAAAATTGAAAGGAAAGGGTAGTAATCCCCATTTCAAGTGACCAAGGACCCCCCTATATGGAGAACATTGATTTGGAGGATGAGATCAACCATATTTATAACATCATAATGCAAGGCATCAGGAATATCCATCCTTCTAATTAGGAGTGTTTTCATGGGAAGATGGGTAGTCAACCTTGGACATCACTGATGTCACTTACAACTGGTGGATTGAAGAGGATTATTAGGCCACTAGTCACAAATTCTACTTGATGCACATAGATGCACCAATACCCATAATAATTGACTGGTTCCAAATTGATCATGATTTAAAATGATGGGTCTTACACCTGTAAAAGAAAGGAAAGAGGGTGCACCTGAGAAAAGGTAAACTTGTAGTGCTCCCAAAATTTTAAGGGAGTAACCCAATGGAAAGGTATGTCAATGACCTTGAAGTGTACATCCCAAAAGAGATAAATATAATGGGTGAATTAGTATATACCTTGAGAATCATTGTTGCACATTGGTGGGTAGTAAAAAGGTTTAACTTTATAATTTGGTGAGAGGTAAAGGAATCCATGTGCATTAGATTTAGAAGGAGTAATGAGAACTTGGATATATTAGTGTACTCTAGTAACTCTAATCTTGTAGTGCATATTTACTTATGTGAGTTGACATGGATTGAATATGGCATGACTAACCTAAGGAAATTATAGGTGCATGCCATTTACAAGACTCTAAAATATGGGTGTGAGCATGGTACATGTTCAATGAGATGCATTGAAGGATAACTAATTGGGAAGCCCTCAATGAAAGTTTATACATACTTTATTATTTTCCTCATATAACTTATAACTAGTTGAGTTGTTGTAAGTAATTCAAATGGAAGTATTCAAGGACACTACCATATTTGAGGAGTGCTTAAAATACATGTTCAAAGAAAAGGGGTTGATGCTCCCAATCTTATTTGAGGAATAAACACTAAATAGTGAATCCAATGAGGAAAATTATGAAACATAGAATGAGTGCTACTAGAAAATGTTGACCACTAGAAAAAATATCATGAACCAAGTATATGATAGCACCCTTGGTGAATAAGACCCCACTCATCCATACATTGAGATAATAGAGCAAACTCGACAAGTTTAGGACTCACACCTAGAGAAGAATAATCCATACCAAACCCCACTAAGACCATCAAAGTGGATATAAGTGTATAAAGAGAGCCAAAGATGGCCATTTTAGGTCTTTATTGGTCTGATGTAGAGATGGTGTGTATCATAGACATCTTGAAAGAGCTCCAAGATTTATTCCTTAGGACTTATCAAGATATGAAGGGCATCCACCCATGCCTAGGGAAGATGATCATAAACCTAATTTATAGATAAATACCAATCAAAAATCATCCTTAATAAATGAATATCAACCTCCATACCAAGGTTAATATAGAGATTAATGATTTGTTACACATAATGGTCATTTACACTATGGAAGAATCTGAATGGGTGAGCCCAATGGCTATAAGCATCAACAAGGATGTGTGTATTCATATTTCCATCAATTATTGAATGTTAAATTATACCTATGTAAATTACCCCTTCCCAAATTCATTCACCAATGAAGTCCTATAAGGCATTGAAAGCTACAAAATCTACACCTTCAGTGATGAAGTCCAAATTGAAGAGGAAGATAAACATAAAATAACCTTTGTGACTGAATGGGGTTGTGTTGATTATAACATGATACCCTTTGGACTTAATAATATAGCAACCATGTTATCCATAGTGGTGATCACCACATTCAAATATTTCATCCATAGATTCTTCCAGCTTTATCTTGATGATTAGATGGTGTATGGCCTTGTCAAAGATCATTGTGACAACTTAGACCTAGTGTTTGAGATGTGTAGGTAGATTTAGATATCCTTAAACCCAAAAAAAATTATCTTCATAACACTATTTTGAACCTTTCTAAAGAATATCATCTATAAGTATGGTTTTTTCATCGATCAAATGAATATTACCATAATCATTTAGCTACAAACTCCTTCCACATATAAAAACATTTGTACCTTTTTTATCCACTATGGATATTATATAAAATTCATTAGTAATTATGTAAAAATTGTGGTACCATTAGAAGAGCTTCTAAACAAGGATAAACCATTCTACTAGGGCAAAGCACAAGAGGATGTCTTTAAGACCCTAAAGATTATATTACCTAGCATGCTTATTTTATAGTTCCCCAAGTGGATAGTACCTTTTGATGTCTATGTCAATTCTTCTATCTCTATGATCTAATCAATCTAGGTTCATATTAGAATAGGTAAAATATATCATCCCATCTCCTTTACCATCAAAAATATAACCTTAGTAAAGTAGAATTAGACAATGATGAAGCATGAGGAATTCATTGAATGTATGGTTTATGCCTTGTAAAAATTTAGACAATATGTTTTGGTGACCCCATTAATATTTTTCACTAATCATGAGGTGATAAATTACCTCATAAATAAGTATGTTCTACATGGGTACATATGTAGATGGATAGTTCTATTCTAGGAGTTCTAGTTATTAGTTGTAGTTAAGCCTAGAAAGTAGAGCTTGGCACTAGACTATTTATCATACATCAATTATGGTGATGTAATAAAACCTATTAAGGATGACATGCTAGATGCACAAGTGTATAGAGTCTAATTCATTCCCAAAGATTTGGCAGAGATCACTACCTTTCTAACATCTCAAGTTATACCCTAGATTATGAAAAATAAGGAGAATAAATATATATATAAGTTTGTGATTCCACATTTCAACTCATTAGTGAAGAATTGTATAATATGATTAGGTATAAAGTTTTGTATCGATGTGTCTTGGAACATGAAATAGACCCAATCTTTCAAGAAGTACATTGAGTCAGAGGAGGAGGATATTGTGTTGAACATGAAACGACACAAAAAGTGTTATAGTTAGGATTATGATGGTCAAGCTTGTTCAAAGATGTAAATAACTATTCCAAGGAATGTGATATATGCCAACACATAGAGAAGACTAACCATTAGGATGAAATTTCCCTCATCCCCATTCTTGCCTAGACATCATTCAAGAAATGGGTCATTGATTTTTTTGGCTTGATAACTCCCATATCACGATGCATAAGTGCAAGGTATGTTTTGGTGGCCATATATCATTTCAAAAAATGGGTTGAGGCCACATTAATAAAATAATAAATAGATACCATAGTCACATACTTTATTTTGGAAAACATAATAAGTTGATATCAGTACCTAATCAGTTTGACTATAGATAAGGGTACTCACTTTATCAATGAAATGGTGTACATCCTATTAGATGAGTATATGGTGGTGCACCATAAAATAACCCCTTATCATCTATAAGTAAATGGCACAACTAATAAATTTAAAAAAATATTGGAAACATGCCTTATAAATAGATGTGATGTTGGTTTTAAGGAATGGATGATCAAGTATTGGTAGTGTTATGGGTATATCGCATAACCTACAAGAACTTGAATAAGGCTACACCATTTCAACTCATGTTTGGTGCTAAGATGATATTTCTAATGGAGTTATTGGTACCATCATTACACATCACATGTATTGGTCGATCAGATGACCAAGAATAATTAAACATAAGGATGGAAGACTTAAATCACTTAGATGAGATGCACACCCAAGAAAATTAGAGCTAATAGATATAAAAGACATGCTAAAAACTCTAACATGATAAGCCTATAAAGAATAAGGTGATACTATAAGGAGCATTCATTTTTCTCTATGACTTTAAGTATTTCAAGTACCAAGGAAAACTATAGATAAAGTGGATGGGTCCCTATATCATCTACCACATATTAGAGATAATCACATGTAAGTTACACATGTTAATTGACAAAATGCTTCCTAGGCATTTCAATGGAAATGGGTTGAAGCAATATTTTCAATATGATAGTGACTACACCATGATAACATTGACTTCTTGGTCACTAGTTAGTTTGAGTTGAGATGACCAAAATGACATTTGGTGAAAGAAAAATAGTTTTGTTTTGTTTTGTTCTTTAGGTAGTAGTTTAAAGAGTGTAGAAGTGACACTTTAAATCCTACCAATAAAATTTGTTGGCACTTCACTCATAAATCTAGTTGGGTGATTTTAACACTTATGCTTTATAATAACCTAAGTCTAAACACCTAAGTTTTGGGCATGTGAGGATTAACAACATCAAACAAAAGAAGCACACTAGACCACTATGTGACAAATCCTAGAGGCAGTGTGCTTTCAAGCCCCAAGTAGAAGTTCATCTATCCTTTCACACATAGTTCTAACTAGATGAGTCAAGCCCCTGTAATTTTTAAAAGTGCTTGACGATAGTTATCTAAGTGGTGGGCATGTGTAACTAGCCAGACTCAAGAGGAAGATGCACAAAATCCATGTGTGGAAGAGATAGATTACAAGGCCTTAAAGGTCCAAGAAATAACTACTCTAACACTTATACACATAATTCCAATTGAGTGTTGAACCCATTTACTTTCTAAATGCCTAGGTCCAACCACCTAAGTTTTGGGCATAAGGAGGTTGGTAGAATTAGATGAATTAGGATACAAGTGAAGATGCAAAATATGAGCATGTAAAAGAGAGAAAGTGAAGATGCAGAGTATGATCATGTGTAAGAGAACCAAAAAATGAGAATCAGGTTCTAGAGGGCTAGTGTAAGGGACTTGTATGGGGTAACATAGGCCAAGGCAAGATGAAGCATAAGAAACCAACCAAGATAGATAAGCATGCCTAAACTTTAAGTGTAACAAGAAGAAAAGATAGAATTGAGGAGGTTGAATTTCATGTATATGAGGCACTACAACTAGGTTACCATATGAAAGGTGAATGTCATGCTAGAGAATAAAGCGTAGAAGGAGAATCATCATAGATAGTTGGCATTTACCTAGATTTAAGTAGGAAATGACCATTTGAACCACATGTCACTTTACCAAAATACTGTTAGGAGTAATTAATTAGGTGGTGGTAGAGGCACAAGGATCTAGATTAAATAAATTTGGTGGTAGAGGATTTATATATATTTCATGGAATCTTATGGAGTTTAAGAAATATAGATGCCTCCATGTCATTAACGCACCTATATTAAAGATGGTAGATGGAAGTAGTGTATAAAACATCATATAATTGACTAGTTTCTATTACAAACTTTGTGTAAACTTGAGATGTTGAGTAAACTAGAGTGAATTAGTGAACCATAGAGCTGAAGCATAGAAACCATACTAGATCAAGAATCTAAGCACCCCTAGGCACCTAAAGTTAATAATTATGAAGCTGGATAAATTGTGCTTCTAATAAGATTGGAGTAGATAGGTGTAGGAAGATATTTTATGTAGGAAAAAATCAAAAAAAAATTGAGTTGGCACCAAATATGCCATTAACAGTTTATGAATCTTGGAGACAAAGGTATAGTCTCAACTCTCATGACTACGAATTAACAAGAACCATTCAAGGATTTGGAAGGCCTAACATACTTGATTCAATACTAGTAGCTTCAATATGGATAAGAAGTGAAACGGAATGGGTTTATAGAAATAAATTCCAAAATGTGCATGCTTAGAGGTAGAAGTGGCTCCTACAAGAAAAAAAACACCATTAGTAGAAGGATTCAATATCATGCAAGTTAACCCCAAGGTGATAATAAAAATATACTATCAACTGATGCAATTTCCTCCAGAAGTATTGATAGGGGAAAATTAGAATTCATTTATGCATACCTACCAGCTAAAGGAGTAAAACCATCATACTTGTAGATACGTGTAAGACCTAACATTAGATTGGATGGTCGATATAGGGAGCAAGACAAAGTAGAGAGTAATGATTTTTTATGTCTCCATTCAAGATAGATTGATAGGCTTTAGTGTAACTCAGTTGTATGAGTTTCCATTCTTTGGGAAGCCAAAGGAGATCATTCAATTAATTATGTCATGCATCCATGGAGACCCCATATACTTTGTAGAGAGGAGCATGAGGATATTGATGCACCTCATTGGAAGGATAACTAGGCTCCCAAACATTGGAAATGACATCTACGAGATGATGGGTGATGATGAATAGGTGAAGCATATGTAAATTATCTTGATTTATTACAAGGGTATATGTACATTTCCCATAAAATATTATAATGACCTAAACATGAGGGTTACATCATAACTCATGAGCTCAAAACTATACCCTGGTGGTCAATGGATTGATGTCATGAAAGCTTATCTTTACATCACCTATCATATGGCACAAGGCATAAAATTAAACATTACCAATTTTTTTTAGGAGTTCATGAATAATGAACTAAAATTCCACATGACCAAGGGTACCTTCAAGTGTAGGTCCATCCTAATCCTAATATTCGTGGAGTAGATTGGCATACTAGATAGGGATGAGGATAACCTATGGGTTTTTCTAGAGCCTAATGACTCCTGATGTATAAATACAAGTTATTCACTTGACCCAATTAATTTAATGCAAAATATAAAGTTTTCATGATGAAATAGTCTAAAAAATATATAGAGGCATTTAGGCTCGAGTGATGCATCCACTAAGAGCTCCCCAAGAACATATATGAGATGGTAACTTTTATTATTATGAATCATTTTTGCATAGTCTACCTGGCACTGGTCAATAGAAATAAGTCTAGATGGTTAAAACTCTCATATTTTTTTTGACCAAGTATTTTAGGGATATTTGAGTGAGGGAGTATGATATGGAAAGGAATAGGTTATGGTGCCAGTTCATGCACATAAATGGAAAAATAATAAGGGATGAAGAGGATGAGTCAAATCACACCAAAATCCACCCTATTTAAGAAGTAACCATAATTAGGTACAACCATAGTATTTACCATTAACCAATGAAGGCTGCTAAAAAGAGCCGAAAGAGTCAATATTTATAGATTTATGAGAGAGGAGAAAGACAAGGAAAGTCCAAAGGTCACTTAGACACTTTTTAGTCTAATAAAATAGGTTAAAATCTCATTATAAATAGATATGGTATGAACCATTCAATTTTAGGAGGTCTAAATGTCCATACAAGTCATGAAAATTATGAAAAGTGGCATGAAACTCCCAGTCTTGGATAAAAAAAATTACTTCCTAATTTAAACCTATTTGAACATCCCACCAATAATTAGGGATATTTATTATGGTTTGGATAAGAGGAAATTCCTTCAATCATGTAAATTCATGCATTGGTTACATTCTTACTCATTTGGAAACTCTTAGAAGAAATCCATCACTGTCTGTATTCTAAAAAACTCCCTTTTTAGTCACACCTCACACTTGGCCTAAAAATTTCCTTTTAAATTAAAATTAATTGGAGGGAGTTAATGACACTTGGAAATACTATCCATGTCCTTATACTACTTAGAAATGCCTTAAAAAGGCTCACACTTGGAGTTTTCACCCTTCTCACCCTTGTGTCAATTATGCCATTTTTGACTGGATGAAAGGAGAGCTATAATTTGGACACTTATGAGTTTTTTCCTAGAATAAAATTTTCATAAATATTTATTAAAATTCCTAATATTCCACCCAAATTTGATTTCATCTTTAGACTCCTCTTGTAACCTACAAAACATAAAAAATAGTCAAGAAAAACCTATTTATCATGTTGTCTGTATAATTACATACAAATAATATTTGTGGGAGATATCTTGAGGAAGTCCTATACATGTTAAAATAACTTTCATTTCCAAACTATGTCATTAGGATAGTTTTCCAATCTCATTTTCTCCATTTGGTCTTGACTGAGGGTTTAGTACGGTTTTAGGTAGTTTTTGGTCTTAAGATTTGTTCATAAATTTTTGAAATTGAACCAAAAATAAAATTACACAAAATTTATTCCAATGAAACCTAATAAACTCTCCTAATCCTTGTGGTTCCCATGCAAAAATTTAGAAAAGTTTTGAGCATTTGAAAACACTTCTTTGAGATTGTCCTTACTTTTCATATATACTTGTGTTCTCTCTGAGCTAGACATGGATTTATAAGGGGGTTATATACATAATTTGATTTCCATCATGTGTATATGCACATCCATAACATGCATCAATCATATGGATATTCCACTAAGGGGTAGAAATGAAGTTGTACTACCATTTGGCACTAGGCCTTTTTAAAGCCTAATAGGTATAATAGGCACCCTATTAGATTTGGTTGTTAGGATTGATATATTATAGATATTTTTGTTTATTATGAATTTTAACATCAAATTTTATCTTAAAATATCATTACATAACCCTCTAATCACCCTTCTTCACCCTCTTTGCTCATTTGCCAACTAGACCTAGTGGAAGTTTGCCATATGGGACTATGTGCATGAGAATGTTTTGTCATAGAGAGATTTTTGATCTTGTTATATTATTTATTATCACATATTAACCTTCCAATAACCTCAAAAAATGTTTCCATGAGGTTATGAAAGCTCCATATTAGGTCTTTTGTTCATTTTGTCATTACTAGCTCACATTGCCAAACTGTAATTTTCCTAGATTAGATGACCTCTAAGACAAAATAGTGAGGTATATTATCTAAAACCATGCTAAATTGAATATTTTTGGATATATTTAAATCCATAATTATAATTTTTTCTAATTTTTTTAAATTTATTCCATGGTTTAGGTGTCTAACCAACTCCAAATGCCCCAAAAATGCCTCTAAAAAGCCTACTTTCTTGCATTTTATCCTTCATTCCAAGAATGACTCTTCAATGACAAATCCAGTGATATTATGACTTAATATCATGTTAATAATCTTAAATTAATTCTAATTTATATTTTAAATCACCTAAACAACCCATTTCTTCTTGAATTCTCATACTTGCCTATTGAGTAAAGATGTTTCCTAGCTCCTTATATGAACTGCTACTCTCTGGCCAAGTAGGGAAAGAAGATGATAAATTTGGTAGAATTTTGGGATTTTTAAAAAAATATAAAACCTAAAATTAACCATTTTAAATTTATTTTAACCTTCCTCTTTTCCCTATACAAGTCTATTCCTTTATGTCACCTTTATGTTTCAAGAATGTAACATAGTGGTTATAAGTGAGCACATGGGTAAAAGAGGTATTTTTTAGGTTTTCTTCACCATGTTTATATTTCATGGATTTACCATGACTTTTATTAATATTTTCACATGATTTTTCAATTACCCAAACTCCCTCTTGGGCCTTATATGCACCTCCTAGCTCATTTTAGGGTACCTTGTTGTAATTAGACTGAGACACACTAAGTTGCCCCTACCTGTAGGTGTATTTGATTTTCTTAGAGATTATAAAGTTTATAAAAATCATAGATAATGTTCCTATTTTTTTGGTTATTCTTATTACCCCTTATAAGCATTCAATATTCAACTTCAACTCACTAGATTGAGTCCTCTCCAAAATGACTGAGTAATCCTGAGTAGACTACTTCCTGTAGGTGTATTTACTTCCAAATAAGCTTATTAATGATGATTATATGTATTATTTGGAAACATTTAGGTTAAAATTTGTGTAATTAAACTAATATTTTTTAAAAGCTTTAAAACATCACCTTAGCATCATATTTGAGGTCACTAGTCAGACTAAGACCATTCTATCGATAGGACTACTATAGGTGCATATAGTTCCAAATGAGCTTGGGAATGAGGTTTGAGAGTATTATATGAAGAAAAATAATCATCTAGTCCCTGTATTCACGTTACGTTTACTTTTAATTAGCATAAAATATCATCCAACCTCTTGTTTGAGTCATTAATCACCTTCTAGCTATAGGTGCCTAATTTCGTTATAAATGGACACCTATATGTGTCTATGAGGACTAAAATGATACATTACAATATCATGTTGATGATTTTAATACAATTTTTATGTAATTAAACCTATTAAATAATTTTAACTATAAGATCTTATCCCATTTACTTGAAGATGCTAGAGTTACCTTAGAACTTCACAAAATTATAGATGGCATTGTGGAATTTTAGTGTTAAAAGAGCAACTTGAGGGCTCTTGAAAATCATTATCATCAATTCAAAAACTTATCTCCTTTTTAATGTTAATATTAATATGTATAATATTGAATAAAAACATACTTGGCGGTCCTAGATTTCAAAACAACATTGTGTGAAAAGACTCAAAAAAAGTCCTAGACCTTTGTTTTGGCTCTTTGGGCATAATTTCCCAAAAGATAGTTTTTTGATTATTCATGTTGTTTTCGTGCCCCAAAATACTATCTTGACACTTTTAATATATTTTAAAAGTATATTCATCATACCAAGGTTTTGAATAAGTGTCAAAATGGCTCCATTTCTTCATGTAAGCTTTCTGGTACCCTACATAGCCACTTATAGGTGGATGTCTTGATGCACCACAGTGGGATAAAAGAGAAAAACATGGAAATACATATGAATATGAGGATTATATGATTTTATACAACACCATAATACACCGATATCAGTTCTAAGGAGTTAGAACACATGTCAATCTTTTCACTCTAAGGATGACATCAACAATTGCTATAGGTGGATGTTTTTGCTATGTGTAGATAGTGAGGGTATGAAGTGTGGAAAAACATGGTGGAAAATAGATTCAAAACAACTCAAAATGTATTTTTAAAACTTAAACTAGATTATCTCCATTAAGAACACTTTGAAACCAACTTAAAAACACCTTTTCCAACTTGAAACCACTTACAAACATCTGTGATAAAGCAGACATAAGCATCTCAAGACTATTTTAGCATGAAAATTGAGTATGTGACTACATTGAAACTCTTTCATAAACATATAAATTAAATAATTCCAACTCTTAATGGTTTGAACAACTAGAATACCCTGATTATCACTCCATGAACAAGTTAAGCAAGTCTATATAGGTGACTTCAAGTGAAACCAAGCATGAAGTTGATAATGGAGGAAGACAAGCTTTAAAACCACTAAAAGGATTACATTATGGAACCAAAACATGGAAGGAGGTGAAAATATGAATTTTAGGCATGTGAGACATCATTTTCCATTCACACAAAAAGTTTGTAAAAGACCAATTTTTTGTAGTGAGTTAGAAATGATTGTAACTTCACTCCACTCCTTGAAAATTGAGCTAATTGGCTCATAAAATAAATAAAAAAGTGAAACCAATCATGGAGGAAATTAGGTAATGGATTAAACATCCTCTATAGCCAATCTTAGCAAGTTAATTATATGTAATTTCATAAACAAGAGTAAAACTTGTAGGGTGTATAGATCAGCAAGCAGATTCAAAAGGTCAACATTTTATGAATGGTTTGTAAATATTATACCACCATTAATATAGAATAAAAAACATAAAATTTAATATTACTAAGTGTATAATATAACCCCAAGATAATTTTTCATAAAACCCCTTTTGATGATCGTACCAAGTACATATCTACAGGTCACTTTTGCTTGCCATGAAAGGTGAAAAGGAGTAGAATGGTTTTGGCATTAAAATTACACTTTTAGATCATTTAAAATGTATATCTAAGAATGGGGAAGATAAAGAGTCACATTTAAACCTTTTCCAAGTGGAACACTTCCCAAGGAAGTTGTACAAGTGCTATTTTCTTTTCCTTTCACTAAAAAATTACCTTTTCTTTTGCATAACATACCATATTTAAGGTTTTTCAATTGATTAAGACTTATAGGGACACATGGGGAATTAAATAATATTTTTTAACCTTAAAATTTCCAAAAAAACCTATACAAATCATTAAATGCACCTTTTTGACCCCTAAAATGACTCAAAATGACATGTTGGCTAATGAAATTTATGACCAAGGCTAGTATATTATTGAATAACATTAAATGACCTATAAAACATATAATGAAAATATATTATGACAAAACATCTATAAAACCATGTTTTTACCTAGGGGTTCCCTAATTTGACCTAAGAGTCAAATTTCAATAAAACCAATTAAAGACAAAATAGTAGAGGCACCTAATGCCCATACCAGCTCAATAGAGGAAGCTATAAAATAGGAACACCCTAGTAATGAAGGTGTGCCTAGAGATAAATAAGGTGATTCTATCACCTTAAATAAAAAAATAGAGAGGGAAGGAAAAAGGGAGGTTAGCACTGAGAAGGAACCTATTGTGGTTCATGCCAAAGAGCCATAGGAAGAAGAAGTAGATGAAGGGAAATAGTTAAAAGAAGAACCCCTACATGAAAGAGAAGAAGAATAAGGAATAAAAGAGGGTAGTATCACAAGTTAATTGGAGTATAAATAGATGTATATATCCATCGAGAAAGAGGAATTCAAGTCAAGATACTAGGAAAAGGCACATAACGGGTATAATGTAGATGATGACTTCTACATGTTAGAGTGCATGCCCTCTAGAGGTGAAATAAATGTTATGTGTCATCAAGTGTCCTTTTAACTTGATTTATACATGGATGTGCCTCACTTTGAGGTACCAAAAAAACCAATATAGAGTGCCAAAAAACTAGAATACGGGCATGACTACCAACAAGTCAACCCCAAGGATATTAACCTAATAAGGTCAGCTAACACCCTCCTTAAGATGGCCTCTAAGGTAGCACAAACTAACATTG
This sequence comes from Torreya grandis, assembly GCA_037957365.1. Lineage (NCBI taxonomy): Eukaryota > Viridiplantae > Streptophyta > Pinopsida > Cupressales > Taxaceae > Torreya > Torreya grandis. Next base: position 1,148,613 of record JARHVA010005387.1, read on the forward strand.
CTAACCATGTTTATGCCATAAATTGGAAAGATATAGTGCTTAAGATAGAGGAGATAAGGTGTGTTTACTTTTAGCTTGATGAGGTTAAGGACCTCTTTATAAGGCTATAAGAGTACACAAATGATTTTGATGTCATCTTTTGCAACTTTTCCACCCAAACATTAGTGAGTGATGTGCACCTCCAAAAGTTGAATGGAGAGAAGGATGCATTGATGAAAAAATTATTAACTATCAGTAGGGCCAAGTAAACATATATCATGGTGTAAATCAACATATTGAGCACCCAGTTGAATACCCAAGAGCAAGACCTAGAAGAGCTTTTCCACATCTTCTAAACAAAGGTAAGAAAATAGGTAGCCATCCTAATGGTGGGGTGCAAAACTCTAAGGAAAAGCTAGAGGCCTTCTGGAAGTAACTAGACAACACTAATGTTCTCACACTTAAGGTTACCTCTATCTATATTGATAGCACCATTAAATAAATCAAGCTCAGAATCTAAGGATTTAAAGACTTAAAGGTAGAACTATAATAGAGTACACCTAAATTTTGTGTAGCTAAGGTGCTATAAGGATATTATGAGGGTAGACTAACATTTTTGAATTAGGTAATGTTGGGCACCATTTCATGCTAAATAGTATATTTTTGACAACTCAACAAACACCTAGGCATGAGGCAACCATAGTAGGTGGTTACTATTTTGTCTTTTAGTAGTGTTAGTTAGTTGGCAATTAACAACTCTAATTAGCATCAAGAAGTGGGTGCATGGGATAGTGATTGGCCATTAAAGACAAGCAGATCATTTTTAAATCATGTAGAATTAGGAAGTGGGTGAATGGCATAATGACTACACATTAAATATAAAGTGTAGTGGATGTGGTAAGATGTGTATCTCTAGTGATATCTAAATAGTTGGTGTGTTCCATTCCCTATGATCCTAGGATGCTACAAATATTATAAAAGGAAGCTTATTTTAATTGAAGAAAAGGAGGCAAATTGGAGTAGTGAATCTATTTCAAATTGAAATTAGATAATTTCCATTAGAAGATAGAAGTAGTTCAGGATGCTTGTAAAGCTCCCCTTTATAGTTCCCACGCTTGCCTATGAGCATCTGGGCCTATAATAGTTTAATTTGAGCTTATGATCAAGTATATCAATGTATTTTTATTATTATTTAAATTATTAACAAATAATTTTTTTGTGTGAATGGTTAATGAGATAAATGGTTAAGTATTTAATTTTTATTGATTACATACCTTATTCTATCGAATGTGAGGTTAAAATATCATAATTTTCTAACCTAGCTCACTCATGCTGGTCTTATAACTAGTAATGAGTCTTATGCTCATGATAGGAAATTTTTAAGTGTTTTTTTGGCCTTGCACCCTGGATGATCATCATGCCTAAGTGAAAGCCCACTACTAAGTCCTTTAACATGACACTTAGTCGACCCTTAAGTGATTGAATGCTTCTGTACCCATGAAACCCAAGGATTGCACCCATGATTTTATAACCATAATTACATTAACCCAATCCCCTAAATAATAGAGTTATTCCATCAAAAAATTATCCCAACATAGATCTGATCCCTTCTCTATTGCACTTTGAGTGAGAACATAAGGCTTGCACCTTATGTATATTGATTCTAGTACTATTGAGTGATAAATGTTGAGCACCATAGGAATCATTAGGTCCTACACCCCATATAACAAGCCTAAATCTAACCTAGAGAGATAGGTAGGCATGTGACTAGGCCCATGACCAAAAAGCCTACTTTTATACAACACCTAAAAATGAAATTTACAGGGATAAGGCCAAGGATAACACTGGCCTAATTATTTTAGGAAAAACAACTATAATCCAAATGCTTCAAGTACTTCCAACCCTTTCATCCCTACTCAAAAACATTGCTCAATAATGGGAGGATACCATGTATTGAAATCAGTGCTTCAATAAATCTATTATCTCAAACACTAAGTTCAATTAGGATTTTAATGAAAAATGGCATTAGAGTGATAGTTATGGATATAATAAAACTCTTATGGCTTAAAACATAGAAGTACATATGACATAAAAACAATAAGACCCTCAATAAGGCTAAATACATAATGAAGGACTAAAATAATTGGGTGCTACAATGGTTAATTATGAGCAAGAGGATTTTTATGCATCCAATCATTAGGCTAGTTCTATCCAAACATACATTCTAGTGCTTGCTAATACAAGGTTCAAAATAAAGGAACATGGATGGTAATCAAGAAGCAATCAAAGATACTCCTATTATTATTCCTTTACCATCAAATCCAAGTGAGCATATTACTCCCCCAAAGGTTACAATAGCTCCAAAAGTTCCAATATCTCCAAAGAATCAAATTATGGGAATGCCTTTGTGCTCTATAACTCACAAATTCAAAGTATGGTTGTGGATCCCAAAGCACAAAAAAAAATTGGTGGTTTACCCATCTCTATTATTGAATAAATGAAGAAATCCAATGTGAGTGTTCCAATTTGGGACATGTTTTCCATACCTTGTCAGGTGGATACCCTTCAATAAGTATTGTTAAATATCAATGTTTCTAAGAAACTACCAAGAAAGGAAAATATGGTTCACACCAATACAACCAAGGGACCTAAAGAATAAAAATAAAATAAGGTAGTCAAATATCCTCCCTTATAAATTTATATGATTATTGGTGACTCCTTGGTACATAACATCATGGTAGATAGTGGATTAAGTACTTCAGTGATGTTAAAATTAATAGTAGATCATCTTGGTTTGAAGTATGAACCATAATTTAAGGGAGTTTTATAGCTTGATATACCTTCCACCAAACCAACTGGCATCATCAATGGTCTCAACTTGAACCTTAATTATTGTCTTAGTGTTTTATTATCTTAGGATATGTTGATTCTATATGTACCTTCTCATCTTTATTTATGCTTCTTTAGAGACATCATAGCCAAAATTGGAGGTAATCTGGTAAAGAATTGGTCCTACATGGATTTTGTGATAAGGTATGAGACCAAGGTGGCTATTAAGGTCGAACCTATTTCATAATTTCACATAGATCTTTATGGGATAGATAACTCAAACATCAATTGTACCATTTTGGATAAAGATGACCACCTAATTGGTCTAGAACTAGACACTCATCCTAAAGGGATACCTGCTATGCTTCTGGATGAGATATGGACTGAGAATCATCTAATTGGCCCTTTATAAGTTGTTTAGGAAAGAGATATGGGAGTCTATTGATTTCATGAGGAAAATGAGTCTATGCCACCCCTCACTAGGTCATAATAAGATACTAGTGTTTTGTGGAAATTGTTCTTTGATGGCTCAAGGAGAAAATATGTAGTAGGTGTAGTTACAATTTAGTATCTCCCTCTAATGATAATAAATTATCTTCTTATAGGTTCCAATTTAGTTACTCTTGTAATACAATTGAGTATGACGACTTTATTCATGGCCTTCAGTGGGTTGATAAGAGGGGTTAAAATAATTAAAAGTATATGGAGATAGTGAGATTATAGCGCATTAGGTGAGAGGCCAAATCGTCACAAAGAATACCTTGATGAGATCCTAAAAATATAGAATGTAGGATATACTTGAGGAATTTGAGGCCTTCAACATCAAAATAGTGTTAAAAAGCCAAAACTAGCATGTTGATAGGTTAGTGGCTATGGGAGCTCAGTTTGACATCCTAAACGAGTTGAATAAGTCCAAAGTATAGCCACATGTTAAAGTGGTGGTAAGATTATCAGTGCCAAACAATACATCTCATTGGAAAATCTTTGATAGTGACATTAATATTGCTTATTTCTTATAGTAGGATGAAGATTTTTCCTCAATGAACCAAGGTAAATTCCAACATTAGTATGAATATCAAATTTTTCAACTAAGTTATAAAAAACATTCTAAAAGGATGGTCACCCTTGAAGGTCTTTTCCATGAAGGATATCATATGATGAAAGATAAGATAATGATGTCAACTAATGAGGAGAACTATGAAAGAGTTATTATCCTTAAATACAAGATTGGAAAGGTAAGCATTAATGCTAAAAGGCATGATTTCATTGAATTTTGTAAACAATATTTAGACATCTTTAATTAAGAGTACAATGATCTGAGAGGCTTTGATCACAAGCTTGACTAACACACTATAGAATTGGAGGTTAATTCCAAGCCTATTAGGTAGAATAAAAAGACTATCGACCCCAAAATTGAATTGTTGATGAGGAAAGAATTGAATAAATTTATTAAATCTAATATCATCTTTCCCATCAAGCAATCCTCATGGATAGCCAATCTAGTACCTGTGAGGAAGAAGAATGGTAAAAGTAGGTTGTGTGTTGACTTTAAAGACTTTAATAGGGTATATTTTAAAGATAATTATCCATTATCATCCATGGAACAACTTTAAATGGTTGTTGGTTTAGAATGTTTCTATTTTTTAGATGGGTACTCAAGATATAACTAGGTGTTGGTAAGTGAAGAAGACCAATACAAGACTTCCTTCACCACAAAGTGGGGCACATATGCTTATCAAAAAAATCATTTTGACTTGTAAAATTTTGGATAAACTTTTTAAAGAGCCATGGACATGGCTTTCCAAGGATTGATAAATTATGTGGTGTTGGTCTACTTGGATGACATAATAATTTTATCCAAGAAGGATATTGAACACTTAGATCACATAAGATTAATCCTTGAAATATGCAAAAAATATGGGATATCATTGAATCCCAAGAAATGTGTATTTTTTTTCATGAGGGCAAAATCTTGGGACATATTGTCTCAAAGAAGGGATTATATATTAATACTAATAAAATAAGTGCCATATTGGCCTTATCCTTACCCAATCATAAGAAGGAACTTCAAAGTTTCATAGGGAAGATAAATTGTTTGAGAAGTTTTATACTTAGTTTTTAAAAACTGGTCAAATTGTCACTACCATAATAAATAAGAACCAAGTGATCACTTGGTGTAATGAAGATAAAGAAACATTTGACATTATCAAGAAAGCCATTTCCCAAGCACCTACACTCATGAAGCTTTATTTTTCAAGGGATTTCATATTATATGCCTTTGCTAACATTGACAATATATCAGTTATGATAATTCAAAATAATGGTGAAGGGCTTGAGAAGCGAGTTACATTTTTTAGTCAAGGGCTTATGGGATATGAGGTAACATATAATTTTGTATAAAACTAAGCCTTTTTAGTAGTAAGAATCCTTAAAATTTTTAGACCAATACTCTCCAATAGAAGGATTTATATTATGGTGTTTCATCCTAGAGTGTGGGACTTAATTAACAAAAACTTGAATGAGAAGAGGACTAGTTAGCTTACCAAGGTCATGGAGTATGATGTGGAGATCAAGGTTGATGACCTTCATGAAGATAAAGAGGTTATTTTTGTAACACAAAATAACTCACAAATAGATGCACCTCCACCTCACACTATTTATATCTAGGATATTACACATTTATTGATAACATGTGAATGCCCACAAGGTATAGATAGAGAAAAGAGATGGTATTTTATACTTTAGTCCATACCTTATGCACTAGTTGATGGGGTTATATTTAGAAAGGACCTTAATGGCGTGCTTATTAGGTGCATTGACAATGACTAGGTGACAAGGATTTTAGATAAATTCCATGATGGACCTACAATATGCCATTTTTATCCAAGGAATATAATAGTAAAAGTGATGAGAGTTGGTTATTACTAGCCTATCCTCTTCAAGGATGCCTATGCATGGGTTAAAAAATGTCAAAAGTGTGATCTCTTTGTAGGTAAGAAAAAATTGGTAGCCCTTCCTCTCAGCCCAATCTATGTGGAACAACCCTTCATGTAGTAGGGCTCTGACTTCATAGTAATGATAAATACACCTTCTAGTGGAGGACACAAGTGGTTACTCACTAATACTATTTAATTCACCAAGTGGGTGGAAGCAATTGCCTTGAAATAATCTAATGGAATAACATTGTTGGACTTCTATGATAACATAGTAATAAGGTTTGGTGTACCAACAACAATAGTTTTAGATAGTATCTTAGAATTTTTTAGCATGAAGATTTGTGAGTGGGCACTTAAGCTAGATATATACCTTAACACATCCTCAAATTACTACCCCCAAGGTAATGGACTAGTAGAATTACCAAAGAAGAACTTGATGAGGATTATTAAGAGGATTATGGAAGAGAATCAAAGAGTGTGGCACACAAAGTTATAGATAGCCTTATGGGCTCATAGAGTGACTCCTAAATTTTCCATTGGAAACTCACCATTTATCCTTGTATATGGGAGGGAAGCCATGTTTCCCATCTCTCTTGAGTTTCCTACCTTGGAGTTATCCCATCAGTTAGAGTTGATGGAAAATGAACCTATGAGCATGAGGATGGAAGATCTCATAGAGCTTGAAAAAACTAGGGACATTAAAATGAATACATTAGAGTCACATCAAGTTCAAGTTAAGAAAGCTTTTGATAAGATATCAATATAAATGGAATTTAAAGAAGGGGATCTATTCCTCAAGTGAGATTCAAATAAGTCTAAGCTAGGTAACCATACCAAGTTTGACATCTTGTGGAGTGGCCCTTAATTAATCCATGAATGAAAAAAACATAATGCTTTTCAATGTGCCTACCTAGATGGAGAAGTATTACCCATACCAGCCAATAACATTCATTTAAATCATTTTTATTAGAAGATTTTGTATCAATTATATATATATATATATATATATATATATATATATATATTAGATTAGATTAGTTTTTCATGTTTTCCTCTGAGTGCCTTGCGTACATCTTTTTAGTTATGTGTTTATCTTCTTTAGTGCCTTAGGTACATTTTTAGTTTTGTTTCTTGTGGTCCTTATTATCGAGAAGAGGTTTTCATCAAAGGTAAAACCTTGTATCATTTTAATGTCAATAGGGAAGAAAATACTTGTGACGCCATATGCCTAATGGATAAGACAAGGTAATTTATTTTTTGCATAAAAGGCATGTAATCCTAGGAGGCCACCATAAATGTTGACCAAAATTGACTTACATATGAAGCTTTTACCTATATCTAGATCAAGCTTCATCTATAGACATGGTTTGAGGATAAAGGAAATGAATTACTCACTTTAAGGTTTTAGCTCATTTTCCTCTTCTTAATGAATACAACTAGATAGAAAACCAATAAAGGAATTGGTTTTCACAGATAGGACAATGAGATAGTTCATAATTAGTGACCTTTAAAGGTCTAAAATCAATCATGATACACCTAGTTCATTTAACCAAAAGAATTTGTAGGTTCCACTATGATCGGATGCCTTCAAAAACAATTTAGTAGTGTGGGACATGCCTAAGGATGTCAAATTAAATCCAAGGGAAATAACCATTTAGATTTAAAAATATTCAAAAAGCTTCAAGTTGAATGTAGGGATATTAATTAGCATGATCTTGGAATCTCAAAACAAAAATCAATTGCACATAGATGATCTCATGAAGTCAACAAGTCAAAAAATATCTATGGTACACATTTAATCATGAAGTTAAATATCAACAAAAAACTTGAGGTCAAAAGGTTAGAGGATTTCGAGGATGAATATGAAGGTGCCAAAATCTCAATTATGGTGAATTAAAATTAGGTCAATATTCTACATTTTATCATAATATTCAAATAAATATCAATGGCATGAATTTGATCTAGAAAATGAAGATCCATGGCACACATTCAACCATCCCAAACAGATCAATGATGTGAGTCACATTGACAAATCAATGAGTCCAGATTACACGTGATGCCTCCATGTGATATAAGTGCATAAACTAGATGAATACTAATGGTAGGGTCCACAAAAGGCATGTCAATATGAAAAGTGTCACAATATTAGATACATATAAAAGATCAATAGCCAGTGTTGAAATTCAAGGCTAGGAGACTCTTGAGGAGATCAATGGAGAAGATTTGATCAATTTATAGGGGACACAATATGAGGAACATGTCTAAATTTTCATGCAATAATATGACACAAAGGTAGATATGTCATATCAAAATATTTAGGAAACCCAGGTAGGCTAATGATAAAGCCAAAATCATATGCAATTCAAGTTAACCTAGAGAAGATATTTCAAATTTAATACCACCATTATAACTCAATTGTCCACCTTGACAAACTTCTACCTAATGTATCTTAAAATGCCAACATATCTTCAAACTCATAGATTTGGTGATATGATGACACAAATAAGTTATGCCTTGTTCATGATCATGAGACTAAATAGCCTAATGGATCTACATTAATATTATGAATATGTTAAAACCAATAAAGGGGATTAGTTTTTATCTATAGTATACCTATGTTTAGGGCTTGAATTAGGAGTAGAGTTGTGATTATGAAAGGAGTGTCTTATCTTTCAACATAGTCATATCATCCACTTTTGGTAGGTACATTCAACCTCTTAAAATAGACATAATCATAGCTTAGTCAAGTCTATGTATATTATTATTTTGTATTTATAATGAAGGCAAGTGGAGGATGTTTTATAAATCCAAGAGAGATGTCTGATGGTTGGAGAGTGTAGGTGGAGCATTAAATGAATTTTTAGAGTCTTTAGAGGCTATTCTTTCTTAGTAGATCATGACTCATCTTTCTCAACAACAAAGTTTTGTCTTCTAGAATGTTTCTTAGCCAATGAGGGAACTTAATGACTATTTTGAGATAATGAAGGTTAATTTTTTGAGGAATTATTTTTCCTAATTGATCCAAATATGGTGGATAATTCAAAGAAGGTGGTTGGAGCTCATTTATTAATTATTATATGCTCGCTTCTCTCCTCTCTCTTCATTTTTCTCTTATATCTCCCATTTTCTTCCCCTTTTCAAGATATACTAAAATTTGAGTATCATAGGAGAATCTCATTTGAAAATGAAAAACCCTATCAAAAATTTGTATGAAATACTTCTTGAAGTAATAAAGATTTTCTTTACCTATTTCTTGCCTCTAAATTGTGTTTAGCAAAGCTTATGCATGATGGCATTATGAATGAGTTTTTTCCATGTTCATTGTCCTTATTTCTTTTCTCTTCTTAGTTGTTTTCAATATATTTATAGGTATAAACTTATGTTTTTTCTACCATTAATGGATGTTTAGTATGAATCTTATAATTCCTCTTTGCTTCATTCATTACTTGTGAGCCTAGTTTACATAACACTTATGCAAACTAGCTAGTTTATGATATTGTGTGGGAAAATATTGTCTTATGGTACATCAATGTTTATTTCATGCTTATATTATTTCTCATTTAAATTTGGTGCATCACATTTTTATCTCTCTTAGTAAAAATATATCCCCTCTGTATCCCTTTTCCCAGAAGAAGCATTATTTTATGTGATCTACCAAGAGGAAATCACTCTTCTTTAGAGGTTCAAACCTAATATAAGATACTCATATCTTGGGGTTATTCCATTTTTTGAATTAGGTAGAGGGAGCCTAAATAACCCCCTCTAAGGGTACACATTAATCCCACAATAGTTTCTAAATCTATGGGTCAAGATTCAACTTTCTAAGAAACCATGGACCCTAGATTAGAACCTTGGTGTAGTCTTATAAAATGGATAAGGTGATAATTGAAATTTTCATTTATATTTATGAAATCTCCATGTGACCTTTGGGGTTCCACTTTAAGTTGGCCCATTCTCTAAATTTGTCAATGTTTGGAAATTTTGCTTTAAGTTTACCTACTAAAGATAGATCTAGATTTCTATTAGGTCTATCAAGTAGGGAATCAAGTATTTTAAGGCATAGTTTATTTTTAACTAACAATAATTCCAATTTTGAGGTGGATCCTTATTTTAACTAATTCATTTTACTAATTAGTATTTCTACACATGATCTCTTATCATATCGATGATGGTCCTTGGTTTTATCTTCCAAGTGGTCTAAGGAAGTACGTGGGGCTTACATAAGTTGTATTGTATACTAATGTGAATGTATGGTATTCCTAATTATCATATGGGTAAAATTTGGTAGGCCATTAATGCCTTGAGGATGCACAAAAAGTTCTTTCCTAGACTCAAATTTCAAATTTTCTTCCATTCATATTACTACTTTTGATTTCATTTTCTTTCACTCTCATTTCCCCTCTTTTTATCCTATGAATTTATTAATAATGGAAGTTATGGTTTCTTATCTTCTTGTGTTTCCTATAATGTCTTCTATTCTAATATTTGATTTATTACTACATTATTTATTTTTTGTACCCATAATTATATTAGATACAGTGTAATTAAATATTTATTTATGTTTGTTTTATAATTATGGTATGTGGTAAACCCACGTTATAAATTAAAGGACATATTTATACTAATTTTATCAAAATATTCTCCCATTTTTTTATCCATGGTTTTCCTAGTGTGACATTTCCTTGTGTAATAGTCTTATGTAAATCTAACTATGTATCAACTATACTAGGCCCTAAATAAATAAACATGTTAACAAGCCCCATTTGTATGATATAAATATCACTCATTATTTTCAAAATACTTGATAGATTAAATTGCATGTGTCATTTTGTTTCTTATAATTTTTTAAAATGACTTATTTTTTTTATCACCAATGGTAATGTCTTGAATAACCATTTTCTCTTTGATAAGAATATCCTAGGAAATATATATCCTCATAAAATCTGAAATATAATAGTATATTATTATATTAACCTCTTCATTATAAATTTGATGGACCATTAGCCACTTTGTAGATTTGTTTCAAGATATCTTAGTCTATTTTAGATGGGTAGTATAACAAGTTTGAGAAGGAAATGTGTTGAATTAGTATTAAATTTTGCAAATGTAATAACCCATTTATCCAAAAGTTTATTTAATATTTTGTCATAATGCATGAGTTATTTTTATCTCTACATCTAGTATTTGATGATAATATGAAAATTATCTCTCCCCCACTCATTCTAGGTCATAGGGAGGGTGATAGTAAATAAGAAGTAAATTAATCAATATCTTATCAAGTAATATTTTTAGATTAGAACATGGTAAATATTTTTATAAAAAAACTTAGTTGGTTTTCATTAATTTTCTATAGGTGCCTTAGGTTTTTCATTATAACTTTTATATTTGAATGATTTTTTTTTATTTAGTACTTTAATTAGTCTTTTTTACCTTAGGAGATGATACCTTAATTTAACCTCCTTATGTGTAACATGATTTATAGGTAAAGATGTAATTAAATCATTTAAAATTATTGACTCATGAGAATTGGTAGTGAATCAAGAGAATTAGTAGTGTCTAATGCAACAATAATATGGCTCATTATATCCAAGTACTGACATGATTTTCATCTTATTTATCCTTCATTAAAGTAGATTTGTATTCT
>JARHVA010005387.1:1170000-1219656 GCA_037957365.1 Torreya grandis
ACCTGATATTTCAAGAGCTTGGCCATTACTTATTGTTTTACAATTGTTTGTTGATTTTTATTTGAAATACCCTCCACATCTAATCCCCAATTATTTTAACTCTCATTCCATACCAATTATACCTATAAAAACACCAAAGTTCCTTACAAATTATGTCATGGGTTAGAAAAATAAGTCTGAACTAGATTTAGGAAAACTCCTATTACAATATGTAGTAGAAAATGTGTTTTAGGAGGACGGGTGGTAAGAATTTATGAATAAATTTCATGGATACAATGAAAAAATAGTAGAGTATTTCATCACCAACTTAGAACTATATCATTCCAATGTAAAATGTTTCAATATATTGATAAGTAACACCATCATCAGTGAATGTTCAAGCATTCTAATATTGGCATGTTAATAACTAGTAAACCCTTTTGTCATGAACTAATTCAAGTATTTCATCTAGGGGGAATCAATTAAAAAATTAATTTTGAACCCAAAATGGGTAAAAAGTATATCAAAATGGAGAGTTTTCTATAACTATGGAGAATTCTATCCTTCTAGGTTATTAATTTTTTCACTTGTCATGGTTAATATGGGTCTTATTTGGAGATGCAATGAGGATTGTGAACCATCTTAAGAATATAAAGGATAAAAATTGAATGGAGAGTAAACCTTAATCAATTCCTCCATGGTGGTATTAATATTATGGTAGATAAATATGTTTGATGAGTTAGATCTATTAAACATCAAGGGTTAATATAACATATACTCTAGCATCATTTCCTAAAGAAATCTTATGGAAACATAAAATGGTAGGATTTAATATAATTTAAGTTAAACAAGGAATATTATAACAACATAATACTATTATTTTCTTCTCTCATACCCATGTTTGGTCTAAAATAATAAATAATATTGTAAAAAACACCTCTAGAGCTAGCTAGAAGAAGGAAGTTCAATAAAGTAGAGATATATGAAACTACCTCAAGTGCAAATCTAGAACTTGAAACATAAAACATTCTAGTCATAGATATTTATAACTATTAATAGTAAGAAATGGAGAGTCCCCAACCTAAAATATTGATAAGGAGTGTTATAAGTAAGTCTCCAATAATGTAATTTAATTAAAAACAATGCCAAAGAGAAGGAAAACACTTGTCTTATTTAAATTTTATGTTATATAAATATTGAATACATTAAATCAAGGAAGACCTATTGAAATAACTATGGTGAAACCTAAATAATAGTAACCTATAGTAATAATTGAATAATAAATATTGATTGATATAGATGAAAAAATATTAAGCATAGAGTAACTTACAACTATGGTTAAATTCTGAATTTAATAATTAAATATAAACTAAGAGTAGAAAGTACAATTCAATATCCTATAAAAATGAGGGAAACCAAAAGAAAAACCTTGGAAGATAATATTAAATCTTCTTCTTATATATATTTCATTTATAATGGTATGGCCCCAATATTGGAGGAGGAATATTAGGCTTCTAGTCTTGATGAAGAATAGAAAATGGAATAAATAATGGCACTTTCAAGATCTGAGGCAGTCATTAGGAAATCACAAAAAGATATTTCCTTACTCATATAACTACTCAAAGGTAAGGAATATAATATTTATACTTTTCAACAAGAGATGAAAGAAAGAAAAAGATAATCTCTTAATAGATATGATGTGATTAATTAGTCATAATAAATAGCAGTTGAATCTCCTTTAGTAGACCCTATAACCTAGGTAGATTAGGGTGTATATATTGAATTAGTCTACACTAGAATCATGACTTGGGATGATAAATGTAACAATTTAAAGGAGGTTAAAGTATAAAAAATAAGTTGAAAGGGGAACATCATGAATCAAGGGAACAAAAAGATAAGGTTGAATCCATATTAAAATAATATTATGAAAAATTTGATAAAATGCTTGTTTGTAAAAGGCCTACTTATATATATATATATATATATATATATATATATATATATATATATATAGAGAGAGAGAGAGAGAGAGAGAGAGAAAATTATTACATGATAAAATTTATAAGTGGAAGTTTCTCATAACCATGTGGATCTTCCCATTATTTTTAAATTGAAAATGATTTTTTAGAGGCCTAGTTTTCTAGTTCTATTGACGAATAAAATCTTATGTGGTAGTTATCTTCTTAGAAATATCTGCTAGGACATATTTCACTTTTCCTAATCAACATATTTATATGATAATTTTATATAAGGACATATATTTATATATTAAATAATAAAATTTATTGGATTTAAATTAGTTAGTAAATACTATAGGGATAGTCATCAGACCTATATTTCATGTTGTAGTAAAACTTGTCCAATTTTCAAAATTTATTACATGCCACCAAGATTAAATATCACTAACCAAATAATTTAATTAAAATCACCACAAATTTTTAGGAATTAACATAGAATAATTTCAATATATACCTTGATGCATGTAATAATATATGGGATACATTAAATATTCCCTTAAATAGAAGATCATTAATTTTCCCTACTAATCCTAGATGGTGCATAACAAGGACAATGACCATATTGTAAATGATTAATAATTTATAAATTTTAATGGATTGGTATGAATTTTATACCTTCATTGATATGAGGTCTCATGTTTATATGGAAAAAATCATCACCATAGGGATTAAAATACTTTGAAAAATGGAGAGCCAAGGTTAGATAATTCCAGGGTCATTTTAATAAAAAAATATGAAATTTCTTATGATGTTTATGGTCTCAGTCTATCCTTAGATAACATGAAACTTGTTATAGGGTAATGGAGGTTGTATCTTATAAGAGTAATTGTAAGAATTTATGTGTGGGGGAGATGATGAGTCCATAATATGGCTAATCATATCTAAGTAATGATGTCCTTTTCCTCATATTTTTTTCATTAAAGTCAATTTGGATGAAAATATTAGGAAACATTCTTTATTATGTTTTAAAGTCACTTTTATCTATTTTTTCAATTAATTTTTAACATATACATGGAAAGGATTAAATTTTTACTTATACACATCAAAGTTGAGTACTATAATCAAGATAAATATTTTGACAACCAGTATATCTAATAAGGATCAATTTTGATGACTTTATGTCTCTAAGGAATCCACATGCTAGTTTCTTAGACTTCTATCCTAGCTTCAAAGTCACCAATATAGCTTTGTAACTCACCAGCTTGGCTCTACAAGTTGCTAGGGTGGCTCTAATGATCTATATTCATCCCTAAAAGATTTATATAATGATAACATGAATGATAAAATATGTGAGTAAAATTTGTAAATATTTATAATTCATTTTTTATATATTTTTAAAGTGATAAAAAATATAATTTATTAAAATAATATGTTTATATATAATTACTATATTTATGGTGTCTCTCAAAAGGCAATTATACATACTCTCTCTTGTTAATTGAATTTAAGTGACATGGATATAACTTCCTAGGTAATTTTAAATAATTCATTAACATAATAATAGGAAGCTAAGATCCAACATGTCTTCCATATTTTATTCATAAAAAAATGGAAAGGATTTTGTTATGAAATAAAGTAGATCTTCGTTAGTATTTCATATTGTTTGTTTATTATTAGATTCTTGGAGAAATTGTTGTTAATCTTGTAAGATATAAATAATGTATTTTGATGATATAGGTAGTATAAAATTTATTTGTGAATATTTTTAATCATCATAATACCATTTACAATATCTAATATAAGAAAGTTTTCTATATTAATGAGAAGTTGATTTCATGAATCTTTTCCAAGCTTAAGAGTGTTTCAATCCTATTGTGAAGAGGATAAATGGCCCACTAATTTCAAGTAATAATGATCAATAAGTATTATTTATCTATTTATTATGCATCGTTATGTGTTTTAAATTTATTATCAATTTTTATACAAAGTATTATTTTTTATGATAAACTTGTAGGGTTGTGTGTGAGTGTGTTTAGTTTTAGAAAACTAATTTAAACATTTACATTCCAAGAATTTATTTTATAAATAATTTTTATTCCAAATAAATTTATATTTCAAAGTGCCTCTCGAGTTATTATTTCCTCTACTTCCAAATATTTAGATTATGCTCATGTTCTAAATATTATTTTATTTCCCATTCATGTAATTTCATTTCAATAAAATTATATAAATAGTGTGCTTTACATTTCAAAATTTTCAAATGAAGAAAAGAGTATGATTTATTTAAAAATAAATTATATTAGTTTTTTATAAAAATAAGCATATCTTTATATCATTCGATTATGTGATTCAAAATAAACCCTAAAAATAATATAATTAGTCATAGACTTTATATATCCTATAGCATATGGTCTTTAGACACTGTCCAAATATACATGACATATATATAAATAAATGAATAGGATACAACAAATCTCATTAGTGTAATTATATAAATTCATTGGATACTAAAATATATCCATGTAAAGTTTCTTAGAAGAAGGATAATAGTGGTGAAGTGCTTCTTTATTCAATGGGGATGTGAGACCTTTGCTAAAGATAAAATTATTTTCCAAATTAGAGGGTTGATACACTAAAAAATGTTATTTTACTTTTAAGTTTAAAATATAATGTTCAATAAGTTTATCTTGAGCTTGTCTTAATCATTGAATATGATCAAATGATAATTTTGCAACCTTCCTTTCATTAAACTAGAATAGAAAAACCTCTTCTAACTTGTGAATTAATTATAAATAGCCACTAGGGAGACCAAAATAATAATTTAAGGGTTAATATATTTGTATTAACATTATACTTTAAGTAAATAATGGATAATGATAGTGATGGTACAACTAAAAACTAGGCCTATTAGGTGAAGTCAAGAAATGCAAATTATCCCAAGGATAAGGATAAATGTAAATGTAAATGTAAATTCTCTTGGGAAGATTTATTCTTAGGGTTGAGAGTATTAGTGGAAGTTTCAAGATAAAACCTCAAAACCTATGTTGAAAGAAGATGTGTTATTCCTTAACATTCTATATATTTCATTAAAAACACTATGGCTTCATTGAAAAATTCTCTAGTTGCATGAGTTCATGGTTTTAGGCCAAACACTAAATCCTTCAGAGAATGGGTAGCCCAAAAGTGGAAGTTGAAGAGTATTCTTGATGTCATGTCCATGGCTAACGACTTATTTTCTATTTCTTTCTATAATTCAAATTATTGTGTCAAAAAATTAGAAAGAGGTCTATGATTATCTAGAATATCATTCTTGTCAATAAGAAAATGGAAGCCTAGCCTTAACCTCATTTATGATTCCTTGATGGATATTCCTTTATGGTTCACCTTATTGAGACTCCTTCTGGAGTAATGGGAGGATGATGTTATCTTAGGGGTTGAAAGAGTAATTAGTTACTATATTTCCATTGATAAAGTCACAAATTAAAAAAGAGGGATGGTAGAATAAATATTTAATTTTTATGATTAGAAAAATAAGCTAGTTCTAATAAGGATTTAGCCAAAGTATAAATTTGGAACTTAGATTCAAAATTTATAATATGAAAGTGAATAAGTCATTTGTAGAGGTTAAAAACTAGTTAGTAATGCAAATAATAACTTATTGAACCTTCATAAACCTCTAGAAAAGGTATTGAATCCATTTCATTATCATATTAAAATGGAATATGGACCCACTTTTTAAGATTCAAAAGTCAAGTCGATTTCTATATCTCTTAGCTTAGAGGCTAGAATGAATCAAGACATCCTTATTAATGATAGGGAGGATAATTATATGTTTTATCCAATGGCTAATAAGTTTTACAAAGGAACCTTGATTCCTAATTTATCATAGATAGATGGAAATACCAGGGTTCTAATGTTTATCAACTCGGAGGATAAGAAGAAAGAGACTTAAAATTTAATGCTCAAAATCCCAATAGACACAACAAAAAATATTTATACATTAGAACACATGTCTTTTTTTGGGAACCGAAATTATGATTATGTGGAATTTTTAGTAATAAATAAGAACATGGATTGTTTGGAAGATAAGACTTATAGTCTTAAAAATGATAATTCTTTACTAGGATTTCCTCTTAGTCCAATACCTTACATTCCTCTTAGGAGTGATAACATTGTAAAAATTAATTTGGTTATTTAACATGAGGATTTTAAAGAGGTAAATAATCTAAAAAATGAGAGAACAAGTAGTGGGAAGAGTTGGTATGAAGGGTAGAAAATATCAATATAACAAGTCCCAATCTCAAAAAATAGTAAAAGAAAATGCTCAAGGATCGTTGAGGATCCTCAAATAGTAAAAATTTGTATAAATATATTGTTAAGAACCTAATAATGTTAGTGATTCCTAGGTTTGATCATCTTGGTACCTATTTCTATATTCTTAATCCTTTATTTCCTTTGGCATAAGAGGCACCCAGATTAGGTCATCTAGTTTTTTGGGTTGGCTTCAAAGGACTGGATCCTTGAGGAAGTTTGGAGGTAGGATCCATGATAAGACATTTAGAATGATGGATGTTATATACATTTCCTCATTTATTTCCCTAACAATGAATCCTTCTAATTTTTTTTTTAAATTCTAGTGTGATTTTCCCCTCTAACCTATGAGTAGGTGGGGAGAATAGCTAATAGAATGATTGTGTCCCTTGACAAGTATTGGTCTTTTCACTACTTCAAAAGCATTTGTAGTCCTTATGATCATGATATTTTTATATCAGATTTGTTTATCATTTCATGGAATCAAAATTTTTATGACTAAACTAAATCTTTAAAGTAGGTAGCTAGGGTAGGTGGGATGCACCTTTTTCAAGACTCACTCTTTTCAAATCTTGATTTCTAGTTTTGGAAAATTTTTAGGGATTTGGGATGATTCTCCATTGCAAGTTCTGAATATTTTTTTGTCTTTAGTGCTTGATGGTACTTCAATTATTTTATGGTGGATTTTTCCATTTTTGGGTCTATTTTTTATTTTATTGTAGTGTTTTTATTTACTAGGAGAGACATGGGCCTCCCATTGTGCTCGACCTAGATTCCATGCTAGTCAAAGCTAGGTTTAATTTAATTTGATAAATTTAAGGGTTATTTTATTTAAAATTTTGTAAAAGTACTTTTATAATATTGTACCACCATTTTAATTTTTTTAAAGGATGCTACACATTGATTTAAATTATTATTAGGATCTTCATGATAATTTATTTTTAAATTTGTTAGGCATAGTCAAGTATACTTTTCATTAAGGATTGACCTAATATAATATTATCATATATAATAACATAATATGATTTAAATATTAATTTTAGAGAGATAATTTAATTTTTTATGTGACATAAGAAATGAATTTTAATAATGGTGTGGTTAGTAGGAATAGTAATCATTTGGATAGATTCATTCATTTGGCTTAGCTTAATAATGAACGTAAACATAGGTACAAAGGATTAATAAAAAATATCATTATACTTATTATAATTTAAACCTAGAGAACCATAATTTCATAAAATGTAATTATCATCACATTTTAGTTCTAAAAATAATAGAAAAAGTTGCCTCACATTTTGTTTGAATAGAGGTTCCATGTAAAATGTTTTTTTTTTAATTTTATTTTTGGGTGAATAATTAACAATATAAATTATTATTTAAATAAATGAGAGATAAAAATCACATTCAATTGGATTATTTTTTACTTTAAGTTAATTATATGTAATATCTCTTTTTTGTGCATCATTTATCCTTTATAGAGAATGAAAATAAACATCATTGTATTTTGTAAAATTTATCATTTATAAAGAGTAAGAAACATCATCTTATCTTTTAAAATATATCATTTATATATAAATATAATAAATATCATGATTTATTTATAAATAATAACTAGTTTAACATGTTAAATGAGTTAAGGGCATGCCCATATTTTCTATGTTACTAAGAATGTCATTGCATGTAGACATAATATTTCTAGGTAAAACATAAATTACGTTAAAATGTATTTCATCTATGTATGGTTATTTTTCTATTATTATTTAAATTTAAATTATATAAACATGAAATATTGCATAAGGTAATTCATTATTAATTTTTTATTCTAGTGTATGATTAATATAAAAATGCAAACAAAAAGTAGGGAAACTAGGTTCTTCCATTTTAGAATTAGTTTTTCATTTCCTTAATATTCATCACTATTATAAAAATAATAATCATAATTATTTTATTCATGTGAATTTTTATAATTTATAAGCACACAAGTTTGGTTATTCATCCATTCATTATCATAAACACAAGGCATAAAATGGCTAGAAAATAAGGAATCCAAGTAGGATGAGGGATATTGAAGGTTTTATATTGGTCACTCATTTTAATATGCCAAACACAAACATATAAATAAGTAAAAACACAAACCCCACCCATAATAAGATGAAAAAAATAGGATTCTAAGGTTGTAAGGATGGAAACACTAGGGTTTGAGATCACATATGAAAGTAAAAAATAGAAATCATATTTTAAAATCAAATATAAATTCACAAATATAAAACCATAATGATATAAGGATGAAACCATAAGGGAACTTATGATTTTATAAGGTTGTATACAATAAAAAACTTCACCAATATTTTTTACCCTATTTTTTAATCATTATAACCTTAAACAAGTATAAAACTTAGAATATTCAAATTTCATAATGTATAATTATAATCATAAAAAATTAATTATACTACTTTTTTATGGCACATGATAATTATACTATTTATGAATCATTAAAGAGATATATCTATCTTATTTTAGTTTATATATTTTCTATATTCTAATTATCTTTATCTTTAGTGTATTCAATATTAACTATGTATAATATTATATTAGGAATAATCTATCATGTCCATGAAGGATAGAATGTTTGATTGGCAATCACTATCATCACTCTTTATGTTCTAATATTAAGAAAAAATGTCTTTAAGGGTAGATAAAAAATAATTTAATTCATACCAATATGCTTACTCCTATAATAATATTTTATGCATTTGATTACCTTCATAACTACATTAATAAAAAAGAATTATTTATCATTTGTTGAAATCATAGTTCTTGCACCTTTGGTTATGGAAACTTTTAAAAGATAGTATTTTAGTTTGGGATAACCTTAGCAAATCCCCATAAATTATTTGTATGTTTCCTACATTTATAATAATCTAAAGAGGGATATATTATATTTAATTCTCACTTAATATGAGTGTGTGTCAAATCATGTGGATGCAAGTAGAGATATTATTTCATCTAAGCCTAAACTTGATAAAATATTTAATAATAGAATTTTACCATAGTGTACTTCAGTTTTTGTAATGAATGAAGAGATAATAATAATGTGCACTTCATATGTAATAATTTTTTATAATGAATGTCTATCCCTAAATTATTTTGATGGGATTTATATATAGAGAGCTATTAATTTTAAATCCCAGAACTATTGGCATGTAGAATCCAAACCAAGGGTAATGAAACATGTAAAACCAATGGTCCAAGAAGGAAACATGCCAAAAATAGATCAAAATGAGATTATAAACGATTTTGTAATATTTATTAACCAACATTAAATATTAGTGTCTATAAAAAATGGAATTTTATGAAATAATATGAAAACTTAGAGTTACGTAGAACATGAATTTGGATCCTAGTGACATAGAAAATTAAAATTTAAAGTGATAAAATAGAGGATCATGTAATTAAATAAATTCAATAAGATGTTAAAATACTAGGAACAATTCAATAATAAGTTCCCTATTCACAATTGAGGACCCATGCATGTAATGTATAGTAAATTCATGGTATAAAAAAGGTTTATAATTTTTTTGATAAATACATATATGAAATTACATAATGTCTTGAGATGCTGAAGTAATTGTTGATGGCATATATTTTTAGGTAGTTTAATGTAAACATATGTGTACTATCTTAGTGGACCTTCCTATTAACTTTATATGTGTGTTTCATGTATGTATAACCTATACTTTTAGTCTAGTACACTACATTACACACATTGTAGAATGATAAATAGGAAGTGTAGGGACATTTATAGCTATGTGACCACATAAAGTATTGATACTAAGAGGGACATTACTATATGTCATACCACCTAAAATCCATGCAATATAAAAACCTAGGGTACCTAGTGTATGCATCTAATGTCAATAATTGCCTTTTTGATATTTATAACTACCTAAAGGGTGAACATATATGTATTACGATGAATAATAATGGGGATGGTAGTATGTGTTATTGATTTTTTACATCTCTAGGGAATATTTTTGTAGTTTTGGTCTCACTTAGAGATGCAAGAGAATTCTTGTTGTCTAATAATATTACATCACCCAAAAATATATAAATATTATTTAAAAATATATTTAAAACATGGGAGCATCACACATGATCATGTTATTGTTTAGTAACTACTGGGTGTATAAGATGAAAGGAACACATGTTTATATGTGTGGAAGGACAAAATAATTTTTTTGATATGTTGGATAACCTTTTGATTTGTTATGGAGTTTCATTTAATTTCTAATTTTTGACATAAAAAAGAGCATTTGGTTTGTACTAGTCATGAAAATAAACACCTTACACATTGGTGTGAGGTTTTTGGACATAAGGCCACATGGAACAACATGGATGGATGAGAGAATTTAGAACATCAGAAAAATTTAAAAAATTAATGACATGAACCATAAAATTAACATAATCTTTTCAAATTTAAACAAAGGATTAAATATTTTTTTTATAAATTTTCATCCAAAGGTAAAGATTAAAAATGATTGTTTTGAGCAAACTTGGTGCACAAAAAATAAATTGGTGCAACCAAGTGCATGTTAAATCCAAATTTATCTTAATATAATTTTTGATCCATTATTATTATTATAAATTGATTATAATTACATGTGTTTTTCATAAATATTTTTTTGGAGTTAAGTAATGTGTGGGAACACATTTCCTCTTGTGGGATCTTGTATGAATCTCTATTGACACATAAAACTTTAAGGAGGTTATATAAAGGAATGTTGGAGAAGACATTAATGAGACATATAGATAATGATATACTTATAATAATATAAATTATATCTTATATTGATTGAATGGATATGTCATATGTATAAGGATGTTGTATCCTTGAGTGTAGATATTAGTTTGAGAGATTTCATATTGTAGTATAATATTCATGCATTCCACAACTTGAGATAAAGGCATAACATCTATCTCATGCATTAGAGGAAATATATTTAACCCATTGTTTACACTAATATATATTACTAAAACCTTTTAATTTCATAGTTGTATGTGAATTTATGTTCATACTTATGTGCATCTATCTGGATTATAGTTTATGAATTTAATTCTTTAAAAACCTTGTATTTGTAACTACAACAAATAGTATCATAGTAAATTTTTGAACCTTGTGGAGTGTGGAGAGTGATTCCACAAACTTATGGTTATAGGATAATACTTTGAATTACCATAAATTTAACCTAAATAGTATAAATTTTTCTTAAGAGAGTATATATTTTTTTTATAATAGTTTATGGTAGAGGTGGTGAAGTAGTAATTAATGTGGTTGGGATACTTTAAAATTATGAAATGTATTGTAAGAAATTAAAACATGACTAAATTCTACAAAGGAATAAAAAAGGTGATATTTCATGCCTAGAGATGATTAGAGTGATGTTTGAGAATAAAAACAACAAGAGTATGGTGATGGAAATGATGAATATGAGGAAGTGTACATGGATGTAGGTAAAGGTAGTATTTGGAGAGTTATTTAAAATTTTTGATGAGTTGAAAATGTGGTCATGCCATATTTCTTAGAAACATTAACTGCTAAATATATCCTAGATACTAAGGAGTATTTTAATTCTAAAGACATCAATGAATATTGGCACATGAATTTCACATAGACCAAGCTTCATGGTCATATAATACTTTGATGGAATGATGTTAAAAATATAATAAGGATAAGAAAGAACAATACAAGCATATGGGACATAATTATCGCCAAGAAGAAAAGGAAGTTCCCACTTGGTTCTTAGTATATGGACTCATTTAAAAATTTATAGATTTTAAGGCATAAATATTTGAGTGTTAAGGATTACATTGAAGAATATATTACTATCAACTTAAATTACAGTGATAATTATGTGGAACAAGTTAAGGTCACAATATATTTGAATGAGTTGATATGTGGAACCTAAGAAGGGATAATTATGGCTCAAATCCATATTATGGAGGAATATTATCAATTTGAGACTAAATGTGAGGAGGATTTTCAAATAGACAACATATTATTTCATAATTAAATGAAAAATTTAGGCATGGATGACAAGGTGTTACTATAATAAACTAGAAAATAAAAGGAGATAAATATACTACACATACTCATACACATGCATATGAGCAAGGAAAAATGAGTGATGGAGTGATAGGATAAATGTAAGGATATTCATATTACCTACCTAAAAGGCATGGATGATTTATAAAAATAAGGGGGAAAGTATTTTTAATAACTTTTTTAATATTTATAAAACCTATACATAGAGTGTATGAATGTCCTTAAGCACAAAGTTAAGGTATTTGAATGTTGAAAATTGACACATGTGTCACACATGGATGTGAATGTTAACTAGAGTAACTGAACATTATAAATAATTATATTTAAGATAAAATATCATGATCAATAGGGTATTGATAAATCTAACCAAAGAGGATAATGAATCAACATAGAGGAAAGGCATATTAGAAAGAGTTTACAATTTAGGAGGAAAGTTTGAAAAGTTATTAAATATAATGGTAAGAAGAAGAATTTAATGTCATGTGAGATTGTATAAAATTTCATTTTGAATAAGGTAGTGAACATAAACCCTTAAAAAATATCATCATTATAAAATTTCTATCATATTTTAGTGAATGATCAATGTTTGATGAAATCCCATATAAACTTATACACATATTAAGTTTGGTGCATCATGATTTTGATGAATGTGTGTCATGTAGTTTTTGCAACTACTTAGTAGTTTTAAATGAAGTATATTCATGATTAAATATAAACTAATTACCACCTAGAGAAGGATGAGAATAATTTTTCATTAAGTACATTAAAGGTAAAGGAAGAAAAAGAATGCATAAATTTTTTGATTTGCGTATTTTTGGTCTTAGGAAATGAAATTCTAAAGGGAGTATTAAAATATAATGAATATATGATCTCATTTAAAATCTGGTTTAGGAAAATAAAAAATGTGTATACAACAATAATATTCTTCCACATGAAATTAAGGAGTTGTTAAATGAGGTCACATAGATTTTTTTGAGTGGATAACATTGATCTAATTTATAGATAAATAATTCAGAATAAGGCCACATATATTATTTAATAAAGATAACAAATAGGTGCAAATTAAAATTCAATGTTTGTTTTATAAGGTGTTAATTAGAGAAATATTAAGCATGTTCATAGTACTACAAATATTGGAATAAAATAAAGGAGGTGAGTGGCACATGTGCAAATAATAAATATCCATTAATAAGATAATGATAAATTATATATTTAAATTTTTTTCATGGATGACTTGATTAATTTCCTAAATGGAGTGAAATACTTCACAAAGATACACTTGAAGAGTGGATACCACTAAATAAGAATTAGAGAAGATGATGAATGTAAAAATAAATTTAAAATGAAAGAAGAAATATATGATTGTTGGTCATGACATTTGAGTTGATAAACTCACCAAGCACATTTTTGACATTCATGAATAAAATGTTCAATCCATTTATAGGAAAAGTTTTCATTTTATATTTAAATGACATATTAATGTTAAAAAATTGAGGGGGGGTTAACACATTTTATAAATGTGTTATAGTTATTGTGAGAAGAGTAGCTTCTAATAAATGTGAAGTGAATCTTCATGAATTATAATCTCATACACTTGGGTTTTATTCTATGCAAATAAGGTTTGATTATGGATCCAAAAAATTTGCTCACCATTTTTGAGTGGTCATTTCAGAGGAACATACTCCAAGTGCAAAGTTTACATGGCTTAGAAATTTTCTATATGAAGTTCATTATGAAAATTAGTGGGATATGTGTAATGATCATGGATGATATTAAGGGAGATCAAAATAGTTTTGTCTATATGTAAAAAATCAAAACTCAATTTATATTAGTTGAAGAGGAAAGTTATTGACCATCCACTATTGTTGTTAATACATTATACAAAGTATTTCAACTATATTGTTAAGCTCATAGTATAGTGATTAGATGAATGTTCAGATAAGAATTTTTAACGTATCTTAACTTAGTGAAAATTTGAGCAATGCAAAGAGGAAAAATTAGACCTATGACCAATATTTTAATGTTATAGTGAAATCCTCAATAAGTTGAGTCACTACTTGTTGCAAATGGATTTTTTTAGTACTTAATGTTGATCAAATTTTACTTTTAGGTCAAATTGGGATCCCTATAGGTAAAAATTGACTTTTAAGTATTTTAGGGGTCTAATATAGATGTCCCATGGTGTTTTATAGGCTAATTGATGTCATTTAATGTTATACTAGCCTTGGTCCTTAGTCATTTTGAGGTCAAAAAAGGAGCATTTATGACTTGTATAGATTTATTTTAAAATTTTGATGGTTAAAAATTCTTATGTCATGTGCCATGTGTCCTCACATGTATTAATCAACTGTTGGTAAATAAAAGTGGCAAGTGCTTCACAAGAAAGAGTAGTTTTCTTGGGAAAAAAGGTGGTTTTGGCACTTGTACATTACATGGGGAAGTGTGCCACATGGGATTAGTTAATAAAATGTCTCTTAAGATTTATTAATCTCAAATAAAAAAATTAAATGCTCTGAAAGTTCCATTTGAGGACTAAAACTATTTTTCTCCTTTTTCATCCTTCTTGGTAAACAAAATTAGTCTTTAGGTTTATACTTGGTAGAGCCAACAGAGGAGGTTTTAGTTAAAACTCCTTGGGAAGGTTAAATTTAAATTACAGACCTTAATTTACATATAAATATTATGAATAGTGGTGGTATGTGATTCATTAACCATCCTCATGAGGTGGACTATATTTTTTTGCTAGATGTTTTATGTACCCTATGGGTTTTGCTTCATTTTAGGAATTTTTATACAATCCAATTGGTCATATTGGTTCTAGAATATGTTGGATTACTCATCATATTATATCCATTCTTGTTTTCAAGTTTAATTATATCTTTATGAGCAAGGTAACTTAGGTTTCAAGAGGAAGCACCTTTTATGCAATAGGCAGTTTTCACCATTTTCCATAAATTCATAACTGTCCATGGTTTCATAGAGTGGTGATAAGTAATTTTTCATGTTTTCATTGATCTCATGATTATAATAACTTTAAAATATCATTTTCCAATCAAATATTCTATGATTTTTATTTATAAATCATCATGTAGCCAGTTTGTTTAAAGACTATCATACATACTCACCTTTGGACCTAGGTTAAGGCCTTCAAGACATTCATAAGAGTCTTAAATATGGTATTAAAAGGTTTAATACACTCTCATAGTATATATAATCAATAAAATACATTCACTTGTCAAGAATAGGGGACATTTTTAGTCAAAAACAATATCTTCATACAATTTAGCATTGGAATCTACACCTACAGGTGCTTGAAAGATTTCAAAGGTTGAAATGAAGTGTGTGGGTATACTTGGAGATCTTAAATATCTTATTATTACATGTAAATAAAATTAGGAAGAGACCAAGTAACTATGAATGTAGTTTCCTTGGTATAATGATCATTTCACTATTCACTACCTACATATGTTTCAAGGTGCACACATAGGTATATACTAATGACATCATGATAGGATGAAAGCCTCAGTGGTGGTTTCAATACCTTTTAATTGTGATGAGTTAATTTTAAGGAATTAAAACAATCTTGTTACCCATTATGATCAATTATGATGCTCACTACCTATTATCCTACATCATTGCCTATACATGGAGATATCCACCTATAGGTGGCATTAACAAAGGGCTGAGGTACCTATATGATGAAGTTAAAGCATGATAAAACCTTCCTGATGACCTAAAAGTTATTTTTGACCATGGAAAACCTTTTGGAGGTAAAATTTGTAGTTGAAGGTGTGGATAACATTCTAGAGGGTAATGACTACAGGTTTATAGTCAAATTCCCAAAAGGAAAAAATAAAGCACCCTAGATTTTTGTGGATACTTTATTATAAGGTTTCAAAAGACTTTGATGCATAATTCTAATTGAATTTTGTAGTATAATTATGGGATAAAGTCCTTTCATAGTTTGGGAGGTCGTTATTGAAGAGCCTAAAGTTGTATATTTATGTATTAAATTTAGTCAGTGATATCTACAGGTCAAAGCTATAAGTGACCCATTCAACCAATGTTTTAATAGCAAGGTATAATTCCATGTTTTATATGGCCTTATTTACGAAATGGGACACCAATGAAAATTAAGGTCATAAAAAATAGATTATTGATGGTGTTTCAAGGTCCAATTTACACCTATAGGATCTTATCGTTCAAACATAGTTGACTCTTTTTTACTGTGTCATACAATGAGTAGTTTTGAGGTTCAAGGTGATTGAAAATAACTAGGAAAAGTGAAAACGTGAGTATAAATACTTATAAAATAATATTGGAATATATAAATGGGTCTTATACACTATTTACAAGGCCAAACCAAGCACAACCACCTACATGAATAAAAAGGTAGGGTTTCATAGTCATGAGAGAAAAAACTCAGTTTGTGACCTCAAGGGACATGTAAAGGGTATCGATAATTTGGAATGATGAAGATTTTTTTTATCACATTAATGATATATAAAAAATATAAACAAGCCCATACATGCCCCTATAGACCCTATGAGCACCTACATCCATTTTAGGGTATTGTTACAGATAGTAAGCTAATAAAGAGGTCCTAAGTGATGATCTAAGGTCACCCAAGGTTAAAACATGGTTATAAAACATGTATTAATGATATTATGAGATATTAATAACTATACTGAATTATATCTAAGATCAAATTAATCATGAATACTTATAGGCATGGTGTTAGGATGTAAGACATAGTCATGGTAGTACACTTAGTCTTGACTAAGCAAGAGTGTAAAGAACATGTAAATGATTCAAAAAAAAATGGAGATGAGAAACCATAAAAATATAATCATTTTATTATTATGGAGTTATCATTATAAAAAATGAGTAAAGTATGAGATATATAACAAGCAACATATAATCCATAGCATGAAAACCTTGCACACACTCCCCTTATGCAGTCAATTGTGGGTTTTTAAGGATTTGAAAGGAAAAATGATGTCATAAAGGGATAAAATTTTGTAGGGAATATAATTAAAACCTATATAATCTCCTCAAATATTCACATTTGTCTATGAAAATAGGTAAGTACCCATTATTTTATCTCAGATAGAGGGCACTCCCTTTATGCATGTAACTACAAGTTTGAGATATGAGTAACAGGTTGAGACCAAGATCTATTTTAATATTTAAATAAGGTTTGGGAAGATGGATAAAAACTATATAATAGTTATAAATACATCACATAATGAGGTAACCCAACATAATTCTTTGGACCACAAGAGTTACAATAGGTTTAATATGTAGAATTAAGGTCTATAAGCCATATAGAGAACCACTCTCATTTATAGTATGGAGTGATAATTAAAACCTATATATTAATGTTTTTTGGGTAAATATAGGTGTGTTTTAAATAATATTAAGAATAATAACCATCAAAAACTCATTTTTTGCTTTAAGGAAACTCAAACCTATTAGGCAAGGTTTAAGCCTAGTGCCCAAATAGAGAACCATTTACACTTATAACATGAAATATACTTCCTATTATATTGAATAATGATTTAAAGGTGTGATAAATATTTAAAATTTCATATTAGTCACAAGATAGTCCATTTTGAGCTCAAAACCCACTCAGGTTTGCAGGAAATAGAGAGACAAGCTCGATAGGCTAACTTAGAGTTTTCATATATTATTAGAGGATATGAATGGATGCCAAAGGAATTTATAGGTATTATCATGGTTAAAATATATAATTATTATGGATTTTTTTTTCAATTTTAAAGTCAATTTTTATGAACAATACTTAGAGTGAAAATAGACCTTAAACCCTCTAAAACCCTTAGTCAAGACTAGTTTATGGAAATGGAGTTATAAAGATACTCTAATGGTTTAGTTTGACTATGATGATGATTCTAACTTGAAAATTAATCCATAAATATACTCCCCATGATTTTTGGATGTATGAACATGCACGTATAGGGTATAAATAGGTGTTTTTTACCATTTTTTGTGTTTGATAGGTTATAGAAAGAGTCTAAGGATGAAATCAAGTTTGGGAGGAAGATATATAATTTTAATAACTCCTTATGTAAATTTAATGATTCTAAAATAATCCTAAGTATGAAAAAAAATAGCTTCATCTCAACCAATCAAAACTAGCATATTAGACAAGTGAGTGAGAATCGTGGAAAAGTTCAAGTGAGGTGATTTTAAGGTAGGTCCGATGATTCTAAGGTGATGGAGGGTCTTAAAACTTGTAATACACTCCATCCCATGGATTTTCATTGGAAACAAAAGTCAAATATGTGCCCAAGTATCCAAGGTACATGAAGGAGGATGTTTTTAGATTGTAGATGATGATGGCTCAATTCCAAATGATTCTAGAGGATTGGGCTATAACCAATGCATGGAGAGGCATTTTTGAAAGCCTTAAAATTAAATACAAAAATTAGAAATATTCCTTTTTATGTATGAGGCATTCAGGAAGCACAAAACATGAAGATAGTTTTTTGAACTAGTTAAGAAAATTTTATGCCACTTTTTAAGAGTTTGATGACTTAGATAGCCACTTGTTCCTTCTAACCTTAAATAGTTCATCACATATCATCTTATTATGCACAAAGAAATATTTTTATCATCTTGAAAAGTGTCCTTGTGACCCTTGGACTTATCTCTTCTCCTTTCTCTCTTAATTTCTATAATAACTAACCATTTTGGCCATTGTAACTAATGTTCCACCTAAGTATGGTGAAGCCCTACTCATTTACATAACATCTGATCAATAAGACTACAAAGTTTTTTTTTTTAATGACTTTTATTAGTGTGTTTGACTTGACTATTGGATCTTTCTTAGTGAAGATTATGGATTCCTTAGCATGTCTCATTATTTCATCCTATTTAAAGTTGGAAAGCTTCTTCTTATAGGGAATGTGAAGTGTTCTAGGAAATTTCAATGATTGAGTGAGTTAGTCTATTAATTAGTGACATTCAAGGCCTCTTGTCTAGTCTTCCTAGTGTTTCTTACTATTTAATTTTTGTAGGAATGGGAAGAAATAAGAGATAAGGGTTGTGTACCTAGTAAATTATATGCTCATTGATGACTAAATGAAGTGAAAACTCCTTTTTGGTAGGACTACTTGAAATAAGACCACACTAAACAAAATCATTTGCTAGATAGGTATGAATGATGGACTACCTAGAAATGCTAGATCCAAGAAGCAAAATCTCCCTTGGATGGCTTTCAATCCACTCCCCCAATGATATAAATGTTCTAAATATAAAATTGGAAGATAATAAATTGATACAAACATAAATGTGTGTATAAATAAATAAATGATATAACTATTCGATAGACAATGTAGCAATGGTGGGTCAATACCATGAAAAAATTCACCAAGGTTAGGTTCAGAGGGTCTAGGTAGAGTCTGTAGGTAGATCATGAATATAAATAGGGATTTTATTGTGTAAAAATGGAAGAAAATAGAAATCTATTATTTTCCTTGACAGTGACCATCGATGGTTAGGGTGACCAACGATGGCTAGGTATGACTGGTGATGGTTAAGGTAACTAGCAATGGTTGGGGTAACTGGTGATGGTTATTATCAAATAGTGATGATTTCCTAAAAACTTAAGTCAATTTTAGGATGGAGATGAAAATGGAATGGTTGATGTGTAGGGGTTAGAGCATGGATTATTGGGTGAGGGGTGGTGTGCAGGTGATCAAAATGAAATAGAAAAACTTGATAAAGAAAGGAAAAACACTATAAACAAAAGGAGGATACCTATGTGATTATAAGTGAATGATATTTGAAAACATGAAGAAATTTTGGTAGCATAACAATGCTTAAACCTTTAAAATCTATGTGGATAGAGTTTGAAGATGATAAGTACTTGCACAAAATAAACAAGAGAGCCTAGCTAATTTTTTTTGGATCCCCAACTAATCTAAGAGCCCTATATTTATAGCACAAGGTTGCTAAGTAACGAGAGAGAAAATTGAGGGAAAGTTATTAAGCTAGGAAGAGATGAAGTCACTTATTTTTTTTAATCTTTAAAATTTGGCATTAAATTGGGTTTTCATTCTATAAGATACTAATCTCAAACAAATCTAGAAATACTTTAAAATGCTTAAGTCAAGTTTGGGTGACCCCAATCATCGACGATTAGGGTCAAATGTTGATGGTTACCCTAATTGGTGATGGTCAATGGCCCAAAAGTAAATGGGTAAAAGGGTCATGATTTAAGTGATTTGTTTAAAGAGGGGGTATTTAACATGATGAAGATGTATAAGATTACTAGCAGACTAGGTGGTCTACTAGATGAAGAATTGGTCAAGGGTCCATAGTTCAAGATGACATCAAAAACTATTGCTATGTAACTTTTAGGTGTCCACATTTTGCCCCTTTTTTGTGTAGCTTTAAGAAATATATAGAGCAAAAATAGGTGATTGTTTAAGGTCTAGTTATAGTTTCCTTGAGTCTGTGAGGGAGAAGGTGTTCCCACTCAAACTATGAGGTAATGAGACAAAGGTTGAATTTGGCCAAGGTTTGATAAAAATGGATAATAAAGGTGATGAGGTTGGGCATGTGAGAAACAAGTATTTGCATAAAATGTAATAAATTATGAGGCACAACATCATGTAAGGACTAACATTACCATGTTGGTAAAAATAAGGTTAAGTTTTAGGAGAAATGATAAGGTAACCAATCCCCAACATTGGTCATAACTGATCGGGTCACACTTATCATGTGTTCCTAGAAAAAATGAATGTTTTCTCTAGTATCTAAGGTAAGAATTACTCCTATGAAAAACATAATGGGTCAAGGAACACACAAGGTGGTGCATAATATAAAATTTTAATAGGGAGAAATTGGTTAAGGTGGTTAAGATGACCAAAGCAAGGTCAACTAAAAGTGTACAAATAGGTTGGTCTAAAGCCAACATCAAGGTAGATATGGGTAAATTAGTGGGTAGGTTAGGTAGATAGTGATCAAGCTGACTGTTAGTGCATGATTCAAAAGGAAACTACCTATATATTCCTAGGGACAATTGATCCAACATAGACTTCAGGCCTAATATAGTTATTAATAGGGTAAGGGAGAAGGTGACACGTCAATAGGTCAAGGTGAGGGAAAGAATGATACAATTGTAGTAAAAAATGTTGAAACCTAATTAATGATGGCTGGGATTAACAAATTATGGTTAGGTAATCGTTGATGGTTGGTATTATCAATTGAAGTGGATTCAACCAATGATCATTAGGTTAAACCTTCGATGGTTAGGAAACTATTGATGGTTAGGGATAAACACTAAAACCTTGGTAAAGAAAGGTTAATGAAAAAAACTTAGCCTCATTTATAAATTAAGCCATTTATGATTTGTCCATTCTATACATTTTATATGAAGTGTACTTGCTACTACATAGAATTATGGTGAGGTGTTGAGACAAAGTTGGAGTGTGAGAGGGACAATGGGGTTGAGATAGATATAGGAAATGCTCATGGACAAGTGTTTGGGCATGGATTAAGGTGGTGCCATTGATCATGAAACAAGGTAGGTCATGTTTTAAATTGAAAAGAAAGTGTAGTGTGTGAATTACATGGGAAAAAAATAGAACAATAGATGGTATTTAAGGAAATTAAGATGTTGTTAAATGTTGGGTTAGGGTTGTAGATTTGTGTTTGTGCATGTAAAAGGAGATGTGGGAAGAATAGGTTATTTAGAGAGGTATGTTGGTAATTTTACAGGTGACGAGAGGGCTTGTAGTGAAATAGAGGGATTTAGGTTTGGGGGAAGAGGTCAGGGGGTCGAGGTTCACTACATGTGGTCACATAACAATGACATTAGGTAGTTAGAGATGATTGGTGATGGTTGAGTGGTTGAGGTAGGATTCCTAAGTTGGGGTGGATGGGAGATAGGTTGGGTGTATTTTTATGAGATTTGGGGTGTTTTGGAGGAAATATTGGTGGGAATGGGATAGATAAAATTGGGTAAATTTTTAAGGTGGTCTAGAGTTATGTTGGAGGGATGATGAAGAAGTGAGATTGGTGGGGGTGGGAAGAATCAAAATGGATTGAGTTATAAGGAATAATTGGGTTGGTGAAGAGGAAGATGTAGGAGATGGGCTAGGTTATAAATGTAGTAAGTTATAGAATAAGGGTTTGTAGAAATAAAATAAGCATTCAAAGGGAAAGTAGAGATTATTATTTGAAATATAGAGGTATTAGATAGGGTGTTTTACCTACCTCATTTGTGGTTACAAGTACATGAATAGATTTAGGTATGGGATTGAGTGCTAGAGATTTTTAAAGAGGTGAGGGATGCCATGTTAGTAGAGGATTGGAATCACATGGAGACTATGGGTTTTAGAGGGATACAACATTACTATCACCTTATCAGGGATGTTGTGATGATAGTTTCTCTCATTGAGAGATGGGATCCGATGACTAATATCTTTTGGTTATCAACAGGGGAGATGACTATCCTATTAGAGGATATTCACTAGATCACATGTTTACCCATACATGGTTATCCCATCTACCATATATAGGGGAATGAGATTGATAAGTGCATGGTGATGCTATATCGGGATGATAGAGATGATGCATATTTTGACTTTAGAGGGTTTGGTTGTACGCCACTATACTAAAGAGCTTAGGGAGAGAAACATTTGTTGCATATATTATAGTTATTAGTTACTTATTATACATTATCAAATTCCATAGGAAGGAGATAACTTGGTGTGTTTTTAGGGGTGTTGGTAGAGTTATTTTTGTGTGGCAAAGTGTTTGGATGGGTACAAGTTTTATTGGTGTAGATATATAGAGAGATATGTGAGTTTTGGTTGCATAGACATTATGTCATTGGTGTGGTAATTATAGTTAACTATTAGGCGTATGAGCACATATGAATATTGATACCCTTGGGCCTTCTGATAAAGGGATTTTAGTCAAAATATTATGTAGTTGGATTTTATGGATGGAGGAGAGATGGGGCTATTATAGGTGTTGGTGGTGGTTCTAGCGATATTGAGTGGTTTAGAGGAACATTGGAGGGTTTAGTTTCTAATGACATAGTTTAGAGGCCATGTCAAACTTGGCCAGTATGGTTTGGGTGTATGTTCCACACCCTACCTTATAGAGCTAGAGATGGGCCTATGGGAGGTGAGATGGGGAGATAAAGTGCATCCTCTTTGAGTGGGTGTGGCATCAATTTTGGCTGGTAAAAGGTATCCCTCTAGATTCAATATGATATAAGAGGGAAGATGTAGAGTTTTATTTACCAAATCCACAAGCACATGAGGAGGGACTTGATCATGAGGAGTTGCCTCTAAGGGATGGGGATGATGTAGGTTATACAAGTGATTATTTTACTTGGTTTCCAAGGAGGTACACATCTATGGATTTTCAATTAAGAGATGGAGGTTAGAGTTTGATGGATGTTGACCTAATAGGGGTACCATCTTAGGTGGATCCATAGGTGGAAATAATATTAGTAGTAGCATAGGCCCATATAACAATGTTATAGGGGAAAATTTCCACTCTTTACAGTTAACTGGGAGGAGTTATAGTATAGAGAGATCAGGCCCAAGTCTATGTTACTTCTTTACAAGGTTAGATGACCATTTTATATGGATAGTTAAATATAGTGATATGAGAGTGATACCAAGTGAGGGTCTCACTAGGGATAGTGACATAGGAGAGGAATTCCCTATGATAAATTGGTATATTTAGAATACCCCCCAGGATTTGTTACTTAGGCTAAATATCTAGTAGACATATAGGAGTTGTGTTACTATGAGAGAATTGTGATAGCATAGTGTCTTAATGAGACATGAAAGGGAGAGTACCAGATCAAATTGTTAGGTGGATCAATTATTACATCCCTAAGTTAATGGGTGATGGCAGTGGGTTAATTGATATGGGCTCCACTTGGGATAGGTATAGGTAGTGGGACAGGTGTAGGTGTAGGAGAGACAAGTAGATGTGGTGCCCTAAGATTGTGATACACATATACTAGACTTTTGTTTATCATTTTGATACTAGATTATGCATCAAAGATGTGAGATGTAATTATGAGTGATGTGTGTTTCATGTATAGACACATTTTGATTGCTTATATATATATATATATAATATTATATTATATATATGATGTTTTAGATGTATTGACATGTTTTCTAATTTTATATTTTGATGAGATGGATTCTTATGTCTTGATGATGTGTTGATTATGATGTAGTTATGTATATTTTATTTGATGTAATGTTATGGATTATGAATTTTGTTTAAGATTTATTATGTGATTGATGATGAGTATGATTATTTAGTCATTGATGATACTATTATTTTTACATGATAGTAATGTTGATTTGTTTGATGAGCAGGTTTGTGGGATAGTGTGAATGTTGATGTTAAAATAATGCTAATAAAATGTAATGCTTGATTAATGGATGTTGGGTTGGTATAGGTAGAGTAAATGTTCACATCTACATTTTGGATGAAAAGGGTGCATGGTGCTCTACTAGTGAGAACTGAACAATATGAATCCATAGTTAGAATGTCTTAGTGAACATAAGCCTATCAAATGCATTAGCAATGTGCTTATTGAGAAAATTTGTAGCTTGACCACTTTGTACGAAGTAAGGTCATAATCCCTTAGATTAATTGGGGATGTAGGTGATAGGTAGGGATGTAAATCGGTGGGTACAAGAAAATGGAATATATGGATAGTGGAGTGATTGGCTTTTCCATAGGTGACCAAAGAACCCTAAAAAACAAGTCCATGCCATTGGTATGATGTATAATAATGTGTATACTAATCAACTTGGGAAGTCTACTTGTGATATAAAATTTAGTTTTAGCTTGATTGGATAGTAGGTAGACTAATAAATGTGAGAAGTCTAATTTTAGTAGATATAAGAGTCGATTATGACCTACTAATTATGGATTTTGCTTTATTATTTTTTCTTTATAAGTTCCTAAAGCTGATCAATGTGGGAAGCTTCTAATGCATTTTTTTTATATCCATACTTTAAAGGAGTGGTCTAAGATTTTATTTTGGCATAGCTATCCGTTAAGGGAGCAGTCTAATTTAAGAAAAAATTGATTTGATGTGGTAGCTATAATTCGAGGGAATAGTCTGCTATTTATTTTTTAAGTATGGATATATTTTAAACTAAAATTAGGCATGGAAAAGTCTATCCAAGTTTGAAAGGTCTACCCATGTAGAAGAAGGATTTAGACATGGGAAGTTTCTTAAAAAAGGAGTTTTGAGAAACAACTAACCATGGGATTCCATCTATGAGAAAAGGAAATGTAACCATGAGAATCATGTTATGAGTAGAGCTAGGATACCCATATTTAGGATTAGGTTATTACTATGATGGATGAATCACATGGTTCTTTATAACCAATTGATCTCAAAAGAGATAGAAAATAAGGTTAATGAACTAAGGGACAAGCTTAAGTGAGACATGAAAGTGGGTTTAAACCTTGCTTTAATAATGAAAGAGACATATATATGAGTCATTGATAGGTTCATGTTCTAGCCTACCCTCCAGAGAGGACAAGTAATAAGCACCCAATCTATACTTATGGGCTATAATTTGAGGTCCCAACTAATTAAAAGAAAACTTGCCCTTCTTGGTATTTCTCATGTTAGTGGCATGTTGGTTTTACTTGAGGAAAAGGTATTCATTGTTAAATTCCTATATTTTTAGATTTTTATTATATGCTCATTTGATACATGATTAATAAATGCAAAAGTGATTGAAGGAAGTAAGGTGATGTTCATCAAGAAGTTATAAGCATACTAAACATTCTTGATGATAGTCACTTTCAAAAATAATCTCATGCAAGGATATGTAGAGAGACGGAATTTTTACTTCAAGAGGTAGGACTACCTTGACTCCAAAGACAAGAGAAAAAGGTGTAGTACCTATATTAGTTTGGATACTAATGTGATAAGCCCATAAATCAAATGGATATGAAGGTGTTAATCCTTACCTGAAGCACTAACTACCTTAATGAGCATTTTGATGAGGCTTTTATTAGAATCCTCAACCTATCCATTAGCTTTTGGATGATAAGGTGAAGAAAAGCTTAGGTTGATACTAAAAGAATGACAAATCTCTTAGACTTTTTTATTTTTTAAGGATTTACCATTATCAGTGATGATTTTGTGAGGAACATCAAAGTGATAGATGATGTGGTGGTTGATAAAATCAATGATTTTTTTAGCTTTGATTGAGATTATTAGGATGGCTTCTACCCATTTGGTGAAATATTCCATAGTGGTGATGATATATTGATGTCATTGTGAGGAATGCAGATGGATTTATCTGATAAGATCAAGACCCCATTATGAAAAATGAAAATAATTAGTTGATATTTGAAGACCAAGAGGAGGTGCATGATGAATGTTAGCATGTTTTTGACATTTTACACATTTCTTAACATAGTCACAAAAATTTTGATTGAGTGTGGGCCAATAGTAACCTAGGTGAAGGATACATTTAGTAATGGCTAGACCACTGATATGCCCCCTAAAAATGTTGTCATGTACTTATTTAATGGTGTGGGAAGCCTCATGGTTGTAAAGGAAATGAAGGAGGAGACCATCAAAGACTCATTTATAAATAATTAACCCTAATATTAAGTAATGAGAGGTTCTTTGAATGAAACCTCTATGAGCATTTCTAGAAAGATCTAAAGGGAGAATATTGATGTTAAGGTAATTGAAGATTTGATCATACCAAATGTCTGAAGATGTTATTTCTATTTAGTAAATGGTAGGAAGATAAGGACTAAAGTAGGATGGTGTGACAAAATGGTGGATGGTGACAAATAGTTTAGAGTCATTAGGTTGAGATGGAATTTGGGATGAAAGGGAAGCCATTGTGTCTATAAATTTGTTGGTAAAGTGAGGGATCGATTGGATAGTGTGGTGGTCAAATGATGCTAAAAGTATATTGAATTTTTTTTTATACTTTATAAGGACATCCTTTTTGAATTGATAGACTCCTGTGACTTGGTTAATGATTACTTGAGAGTCTCCAAAGATGCTAATGGTTTTGATTCCCAAAGCTAGAGTGGTTTGGATACCTATGACCAAGGCCTCATATTCAACTATATTATTAATGCATTTGAAATCAAGTTTGAAAGAAAGAGGAAGATGTTCCCCATTAAGGGGAATGAGGATTAAGCTAGCACCCCCACCATTTTGACTTTTAGAGCTATCAAAATACATAGTTATTTGGTAGGTGGGTTCTTTCAAAGAAAGGGTAGCTATAGACCCATCTAGAAAGGTCAGAGGGGGAGTTTGATTATCAAGGAGAGGAGATTTAGCCATTTGGTTTGTAATCACCTATCCTTTAATGGAATTTTGTGGAAAAAATAAAGATCAAAATTAGCTAAAAGTAGGAGTCACTTGGCCATACGTTGATTATGATATGGCTTGGAGTGCATATACTTGAGGTGATTAGTGTTAGTAATGACATAAGTTTTGTGGTTAAGAAGATAGTGACATAGTTTAGAGGTGATGAAAACAAAGGCAAGGGAAAGTTTTTCTAGATGGGTGTATCAAGTTTCATAGTCAATGAGGGTGTGGATAATGTAATAAATGGATTGTTACTTATTTTGGTCATCATGATGAGTGATCATGGCCCCCAAGGAATGATCAGTGGTAGATATGTATAGATAAAAAGGCTGATCCTCTTTTATAGGAATAAGGACTGGTGGAGAGAGAAGATACTCCTTGATTACATCAAAGGCATGTTAACATTCTTTGGTCCATTTAAAGGAGGTATATTTTTTAAGGAGGTGGTGAAAAGGCTAACAACGATCAGATAGTTGGGAGATAAAGCAATGAATTGATTGAAGTTTGCCTTGCAGGCTATGAAGTTATTTTAGGTTAGTGGGGGAAGAATTTATAGAATGGCTCAGACTTTTATGGGGTCTACTTCTATTCCATAGAGGGAAACAATAAATCCAAAAAAATTCCTAATAAGACCCTAAAGATACATTTCTTTGGGTTGAACCTGACATGATAATGAATAAGTCTTTAGAAGATGATAATAAGAATAACAAGGTGATCTTGGTGGTGTTTGGATTTAATGAGTAGATCATTAGCATAATCCTCAACTATTTTATGGATGAGTTCATGAAAGATGTAAGTCAAGGCCCATAGATAAGTGGATACCACATTATTCAGGCCAAAGGGCATGACATGATAGTAGAAAGTTCCCCATGGGGTGATAAAGGATGTTTTATATTGATCTTGAGGGGTGATCAAGATTTGGTTGTATCCTAAAAATCTATCCATAAGGGATAGCATTTCATGGCCAATAGTGAGATTGATAAGTTGGTCTATGTTAGGTAGGGGAAAGTCATCTTTGAGGCAAGTGAGGTTAAGATCAAAGAAATCCACACAAAGGTAGATTCCCCCAATGGGTTTAGTAATAGGAACAATGTTGGAGACCCATTGTGGATAGTTAATAGGTTAAATTAAATTAATAGATATAAGGCATTTAAGTTATTTATTAATAAGAAGAGATATACAAGGGTGCATATGATTTTTTCTGTTGAACTAGCTTAACTTTGGGATGGGTAACGATGTTATGAAGAGTGATGGAAGGGTTAATTTTGAGCATATCTTGATAAGACCAAGAAAATGTTGTGTTATGGTCACAGAGAAAAGATTGATAGTCTCATTGTTCCTTGAGGGTTAAAGATTGGCCAATTTTGATAATATGAGGGTCCTCTTGGGTGCCCAAATTAACTTTTGTGGTTGATTCATTTAGCAATGTTGGTTTTCAAGAGGGACGGATTTTTGAAGAGAATATTCTCCCACACCCAAATAGGTAATAATAAAATTTTCATCTTGACATTGGATGGTGTTGACGATGGGTGAGTCATGTGTAATCATTTTAGGGTGGATAAGAGGAATGGTTTGGGTTTGGCCTTCTCATTGATAAGTCAAGGGACCAAAACTGGTGGTGTTGATAAAAAAATGTTAGGTGGGATGATGTTGAAGTCTTAAAATTATAGAGATTGGGTTGGTGAGGGTAGAGAGTCATCAAAGTTCAAAAGTGCGGTTGGTGAGGGTAGAGGTTCTTCAAATTGGAAAAATGAGGTTGGTGAAGGTAGAGGTTATTAGAAAAGTGGGATTATTGAAGGCAAAAGTTTTGTCAATTTATAAAAGTGGGATTGGTGAGGGAGAAGTTCATAAATAATGGTGAGAACTAGTTTTGGTGATATGGGGTATTTTGAGGGAATGTATCCCAAGCCAAAGAACTCATGAGGTTTTTGGGTTTTGACTACAGGATGTCTGTGGGGTCCTTGTTCATAGAGGCCAAAACCAAACCCTTTCCAAAAAAATCGATGGAGGTATGTTTGGGTAAAGTTTGAGTTATTAAGGTAAGAAAAGATAGAAGTGAATGGCTAGATATAAGGCATGGTAGTGGGGGCAAGGAGTGGTTTATCAATTTCCCCATATAAAAAGTATTTTCTAATGTTGGGAAGGCTAAAGGGGACAAGGGTATTGATATTGGGATCATAAGATGGATAATTTTGAGGGTTTTCAAATTCATGTGGAGAAGGGAAAGCGTCCAAAGCTAAAATTTTATATTCCCCTAACATAAGACACTAAAATGTGGATTACAAGGGGTGCTCAATCAAGATTTGAGATGAAGGCATAGTTGAACTAGTGTATGATTCATCATTGTTGAAGATATAATTATTGGTGGGGTTGGGTTGATGTGGTGGCTTGGCTAGAGGCTGGTTGTGAAGAGGGTAAAGGTGGAATAAGAACATCATTTGGCTAATATGTCATATTATAAGAAGTAAAGGGACTTGGATAAGATTTGATTGTAATGACTTGTCCCTCATGTTCAAATTTGACACATCAGTGAAGGGTAGAGGGGATGCATCCCATGGTGTGGATCCAAGGGAAACTGAGTAACACATTATATTGAAATTTTCCCTCTACTATATAAAATAATTCAGGAATAGTTTGAGGCCCCAAATGGATGTGGGAAATAACTATTCCCAGAGTGGTGGCCAAGGTTTCATTGAATGACCAAAAAAATCTTGATCTTTCTGACATGATGCTTTTAGGTGGTTAGATTTGATCATAAGAATAGGAGGAGATGATATTGATACTCACTCCCCCATCAATCATAACTCTTTTGACACATGTATGATTGATGGATGTTGTGATAAAAATAGGGGGATCAAGGTATTCACTATGACAAGGTGGAATTTTAGATTTTTAAAAGGTGACCATGGTAGCATGTTGGATGGATCCAATCAATAGTGAAATAGGTTGGGGATCATCTAGTTGAACCTCTATAGAACATAGTGCTTTGATTAAATCTTAATGATGTTGAGATGAGATGCTAACCAAGTCATAAAGACTCATTTTGACTTGAATTTGGTGAATTTTTTTAACGCCAAGCACTAGATAAATGGATATGCATTGGAAGAAGAAAGGCCTCCCAAAATGGATACTTTGGTCTTTGGTGGTTGTGAGGTTGAATTTGTAGTTGTTTGGGTTTGGTTGGTTAGTTGGGGAGTTGAAGGGTAAGACCATGGAATGGTGGCTTTGGATTTTCCCTTTTCATTTTTTATATGTCTTTACCCTTATCCTTTTGTTGATCTAAATATTGAGTCACCATATTAATGGTATGGATAAGGGGACCAATTTCTTGGTTTAGTTCCAATATTTCACTCTTTGGTGGGAGTAGAGAAGTAGATGATTGGTAGGTAGATTGGATAGGTTGTAAAAGAGGCAAGGGGATTAAATAAGCTTCATCTAATAGATAATCCTCCTCCAAAAGGCCATGAATGATAGTTTGGAAACATTTACATTTCTGCATATCATGCCCAAGGGTCTTATGGTAAACACAAATTAGATTGTCATTAAACCAGGTTAGCTTTTGGCAAGTGTGTTCAAAAAGGCTTGATTGGTTGTACGCTAATGGTATAAGCTTGTAGGAGCCTTTTTTAAATAGTTTTATACGATTTATATAATGATTTTAGAGGTCATGGAGTTTCGATTTTTGGTTTAGGAACCTTATTGGGCAAAGACTTCTTGATAAGAGGTGTGGTTGGTTGATTGAGCTTGGCCAGTGGTTTAGAAAGAAATGGATTAGTTATAATTGGTTTAGGAAAATCAAGAGTTTAGATAATGAGGGTTTAATGGATGGGAAAGTGGATGGAGAAAGGTTAGAAAGGAATGATGATAAACTAAGAGATGGGCGTGTTATATGTGGAGAAAGGGGAGATGGTTTTTTGGAGGGAGAGTAGGTAACAGGAATGCTAGAGGGATGTGGTCCTAAAATAGAAGGTAAGAGGTGAAGGATTTGGTATGGTTCTTCTTTGAGGTTGTGGTTTATGAAATCTTTTATTATTAATGGGCTCAATTGAATTAGGTTTTGGTTGGGTTGATGTGGTTAAATCTAATCACAAATGAGGGTGAGTATGATTAGGCATGGGAAGAACCCCCAAGTTATTGATTGGCTTGATAAAAGAAGCATAAGGTGACTTGAAAATTTTAGGTAGGGGTAATTGAGATGGTTCCATGGTGAATTTAGGAGGGGTAGTTTCTAGATTTTTAACAACATGCTCGATAGTGGACTTAAGTGAAGTATAAGGTTCAGTTTTATTTTGACGCAGGAGTCCAAGTCGATGCTAAAAGTTGGATTTGTTGAAGTTAGGTTGGGAGGTAAATTCCAAAAATTTTAACTACCTAGGAAAAGGGTTTATAAATGGGTCATGTTCCATGATCATTAGTTTCAAAACACAAACCCTTTGTGGAAGAATAAGGAGTAGTTTCAATGTTGGTATCCTTGATGGAAGGTTACAAAGGTAATGATTAGGTAGATGTGGGTATTATCTCTTGGGAATTGATTTTCAATGGAGGTAAAAATAATTCTATAACTAGTATAGTAAGGGTAATGGTTTCAAGTGGAAGGGTTGGTATAGCTTTTTCTTTTGTTTGTGTCTCTAAAGAAGTAGGTAGTTCTTCTATTTGGATTGGAGGAGTGGGTGAAATGGTTGATGGAGTGGTTATCTCCTTGGGTATTTACATCATAGGATGGATAGATGAAATCATGGTTTCATCCAATTAAGTGGAATGGGTAGCTACTTCCTCCATTTGGGAATCTAGAGGAATAGGTGGTAATGGGATATTTTATATCTACGTGATGACCTCTTCAGTAGTGGGCACATTACTGATGAAATTAATTACATGTGCCTCATGTGAGTTAGAGGATTTGGCCTGGCTTTCATGATGTTGGGTTGAAGGGGAATGATATGGAAAAGGT
Source organism: Torreya grandis (assembly GCA_037957365.1). Taxonomy (NCBI): domain Eukaryota; kingdom Viridiplantae; phylum Streptophyta; class Pinopsida; order Cupressales; family Taxaceae; genus Torreya; species Torreya grandis. Next base: position 1,202,679 of record JARHVA010005387.1, read on the forward strand.
TTTGAAAAAATGTCAAGAGATTGGTTGGAAGGGGAATTTGGGTTATCAAACACAAGATCTCATTTATCAATTAGGTCTTGGATAATGCTCTTAAAGATATTGCATCTATCACTATCATGTCTAACAACTTGATGATAATCATAATGATCATTATCATTTTACCACCCAAGAAGGGGGAAAGAAGTATCATATTGTTGAGGGGGGTTGATGGGTGAAAGTTGGATTATATTGGCTTTAAGTAGGTTTTCCAACACATATGCATAAGATTCCCTAATTAGGGTAAATGGTTTTAAAGGAGTCCAATTTTGGGTACGGTTTTGGTGATTTGAAGGATTGTTGGTTTGGGGTTTTTGTTTGACAGTTATAGGAGGTTTGGTTTTGAGAATAATCAAGTGTGCTGATACTTTTACTTTAGAATTGGTTGGGTTTTTAGTTTTGGTGGAGGATGACTCAGTGGATTTGAAACTAGAATTTTTATTTCAAAGCTTCAACTTCCCTTCACCAATATCATGATTTTCCAATTTATGGGCCATAGTGAATTCTTCATCGAAGGTCCTAAAGGTTTGGACTTAAAGAGTTAGATCAATGTGTTTAGCACACCCCTAACAAAATAATTTGATTAATTTAGGTTGGGGTAATACAAAGGTGAGTTGATTAATGAGGCCCATCCATCTGGTAATGAAATCAACATTGGATTTATCTTTAAATTATTTGATGGAGTATAAGTCGGTAATGGAAACCTTTTTAGATATGTTTACTAAAAATTGTTCTAAAAAGGTTTGTGTCAATTAAGAGAAAAAAAGATAGAATGAGTGGTAAGGGCACTATACCAATCAAGGGTATCCCCAAATAATGCCATGGGAAAGGTTCAGAGGAGGATAACATCATAATAAGTGATCAAGTATAAATCATGATGGAAATATCTTAGGTGCTACCGAGGATCCTCTTTACATTGGAATTTATAAAATTTGGGCAATTCCCATTGATGAAGCTAAGCATGAATGGGCACAAATGGGTGGATAGGCTCATTGTAAATTTGGTCATAAGACAAAAGATTAGTTAAGGTAGAGATGGATGACTCCAAAATATTCATTTGTCCATGATAATAATGATTAGATCAAGCTAGGGTTGAAAATCCACATAATTGAGAGGCACATTATGGTGAGTTTGGCTTGTGGTAATATATGAATAGGTGGAAAATTGTATCGAAGAAGCCACATAATGATAAGTGGTACCAAGAGGTTGAGATAGTGGCACATAATAAATACTTAGTATGAAAGGTTGGGTGGAGGGTGGTATGTACCCTTTTGGGTTAGGGACATACTAGTAAGTTGTAATAGGCACCTGTTGAGAAAAGGATGTGGTCGGTATGGTTGAGGTACAAGGAAGTTGGGAAGATTGAGGTTGGGTAGTTACCCTAGTTCTGATTGGAGGAAGTTTTTGAGGAATGGTTTTGAGGTATGGAAGGTTTTGAGTTATATTGGAAGAGGCTTGAGGCAATGGTTGGGTTGAAGTGCTCCCTACCATAAGGTAGGATGGAATGCCAAGAGAAGGATCAGAAGAAGGAATTAAAGAATGGGGGTAGGATGAGACAAGGTGTTGAAGTAATGTTGTAAAGCAACTAGATTATTGTTAAGAAAGGTAATTAAGTCTATGTCCCCTTTAGATACGATTGGAATTCTATAAGGAGATGGTGGTAGAGGAGAATGATGAGGTGAATCATGTAGGGATTTATCAACATCCAAGGTATAATCCATGGATAAAGAAGAAGGTGATGGTTGGTTGTTTTGATTTTTCACTTGTTATCTTGTTAAGACCATATGAAAAATATAGAAATGGATAATGAACCTCTCACCTCAAATAATGAGAAAACTAAGAGAATTCTAAAACAAATAAAGCACATACTAAAAGCATAATTAATCTTAGGATTTATTTTAAATCAATTTTGGCTTATGTCTTAAATAGTATGAAAGGAAAAGTTAGATTATGAGTCAAGTACTAGAAGATCCTTTTAAAGATGGTTGGGGTTATGTTTTGGTGCTCAAATAATCTTCACTAGATCGGGTACATTGCCTGGTACTGGGGGCTTGCTTTGCATACTTCATGAACCTAAAGCCAAGCCAGGTCACTTAGCCAATATATACCATTTGTCTAGAGTATATATTCTACCAAAAAATAGAGTGGGTCCTCCCCTTGGTGATGAAATCCAAGTGGGATCATAAAGTAGGGTAAGGTGATCTAAAGGGTGATGAAATCCCAATGGTCCTTGTATCAAGTAAGTTTTGATGTTTGTATTGTATAAGTGGTTTGGTTGTGTAACATGTGTGCTATGATTAATTGATAATAAATTTAAATAATCTAGGTGAGATAATCATTAAGTATTCAAAGCAATGAATGCACTTAATTTTAACTTGAAATAAACTTTTGGTGTCTTTTCATGTAAACAAGGAACACCTAAGAATGTAACTAAATGCAAGATGAAAAATGCAATCTATTCCTAGGAAGATTTTTTTTTTAGAATTTAGGAAGAAAAATAGATTAAATTTCTATCTTTTTGAAAAAAATAGTAGAAATTGAAGAGCATGAATTTTAACTAATGCAACTTTATGCATAAGATAACTACAAACCTATAAGGGGTCCCACCAGGATTGTTAAATGTTTCCTACTTTTTATTTTTTTAGGAAGGGGAAGAAAAAAGAGATAAGGGGTGTGTACCTAGTAAATTTTATGCTCATTGATGAATAAATGAAGTGAAAACTCTTTTTTGGTGAGGAATGAATACCTATAATAAGACCACACTAAACAAGCTCATTTGTTATATAGGTATGAAAGGTGGACTACCTAGTAATAATAGATCCAAGAAGTGAAAACTCCCTTGCATGGTTGTCAATCCACTCCCCTAATGAAATAAATGTTCTAAAAATAAAATTGGAAGATAATGAATTGATATGAACGTAAATGTGTGTACAGAGAAATAAATGATATACATATTCAATAGAAAATGTAGCAATGGTGGGTCAGTAACATACACCAATGCACCAAGGTTAGGTTAAAAGGGTTTAGGTAGGGTCTGTAGGTCAATAAATAATATAAATATGGATTTGATTTGTTAAAAAGGGGAGAAAATAAAAATCTATTATTTTCCTTGACAGTGACCATCAACATTCAGGGTGATCAGTGATGGTTGGGGTAATCGATGATATGTCAACCAACAATGGTTTCTTGTAAACTTTGATGAATTTTTGGATGGAGATGAAAATGTAATGGATGATGGGAAGGAGTTAGAGTGTGGATTTTTGGGTGAGGGGTGGTGTGTAGGTGATTAAAATAAAATAGAAAAACCTGATAAGGAAAGGAAAAGCACTAAAAACAAAAGGAGGATACCTTTGTTATTCTAAGTGAATAATATTTGAAAACCTAAATAAAGTTGGGAAGAATAACAATTCTTGAACATTCAAAATTTATGTAGGTAGAGTTTTAGGATGTTAAGTACCTGCACAAAGAAAAGAAGAGATCATGGATGCAATTTTTTTGGGATCCCCAACTACTCCAAGATCCCTATATTTATAGCATAATGTTGTTGAGTAAGGAAAGGGAGGCTTGAGGTAAATTTAATAGGTTTGGAGGAGATGAAATTTACTATGTTCATTAGTCTTTAAAATATGTATTTAAATTAAGTTTCCATTATGTATGATATCAATCTTGAATAAAGCTGGAAATGCTTTAAAATGCTTAAGATATGTTTGGGTGACCCCAACATTCAATGGTTAGGGTCAATCATAGATGGTTACCTTAATTGAAAATAGCAGAGGGGCCATGAGTAAATGGATAAAAATTTCATGATTTAAGTGATGTGTTTATGGATGGGATATTTAACATGATGAAGTTGTAAAAGATTACTAGTAGACTAGGTGGTCTACTAGATGAAGATCCGATTAAGGGTCCATAGTTCAAGATGACATAAAAAACTATTGTTGTGTATTTTTTAGATTTCTACAGCTATGTTTTAACATTCATCCATAACCTCATAATGTAACATTTATGAGTGAGGATGTATATTTAATGAGTGTATGTTTGGTTAGTACTTTTTGCTCATGTGCAACATGCTACTAATTAGAAGTCATCATCTTATTTGGTGTATCACCTCCCTTAGAATAGTTTGCTTTTAGTTATTTGTCTCCCTTCCTCTAGCCCCCAATGTTTACGTATAGTTATGATACAAAGTGGTACTTCAAAGGAGATATCCTTATCTATATATTCACCTCATCCTTAGGATACCCATAAGACTAAAGGTGTTTAAATTGTGTCACTTGGATGAGGAGAGCTCAAACATCTCCTTAAAGGATGAAAATCCAAGTGACAACACTAACCATTCGGTGTTATTATTTATTAATAATTAGGGGAAGTTGAATTAGTTACACATGGAGTGGGTGGATTTTATACAAATATATTCATATGTGTTAAATAAAATAAATGGGAAACAAAACGACATTTATGATGCATTGAGTAGAAGGATTTTATTGTTTAATGAAATTTGAGTGGAATTCAATAGATTATATTCCATGGAGTTATATCAAAAATATTTATATTTTTTAAATGTTTAGAAAACATGTGTATATCAAACATGATGGCTAGATAATATTTCTCATGAAGGGAGGTTGTTCAAGTGAATGAAATTATGAATACTAAAGGGGTTCATGCATGAAACTTTTATAAAGGAGAAGCAAAGTAGAGGATTAAAAATACATTTTTTGAATAAAAATACTTTGGTGCTATTGAAAATATGTTAATTTTATCCAAGTATAGGTATATATGTGAAAATATGTGTAATATTTCACAATTGTCCAAATGGAAAATGGAAAGAGTCAAAATGTAGGGTTTTATAAACCATTTATCACTCCATAAAAATTAAGGGGTGACATTGGCATGGATTTTTACTTTGGATTTCCAAAAATGACAAAGGGTAATGATTACATATTTTTATTGGTGGATATGTTTTCAAAAAAAATTCATTTCATTTCATATAAAAATGTAATTGATGAAACAATAATTTAAAAAAAATATATTTTTTCAAATAGCGGTGAGGTTACATGGGTTACTGCACAAAATAGTTTTGGTTTAGAATACAAAGTTTTTAATTTATTTTTGGTTCAAATTATGGAAGAATTTGTGAATAAAGATGAATTTTAGTTTATGGTACCATCCATTTCCTAATGTAAAAATTGTGTTTGTGAACAAAAACCCTAAACAAATGTTGATGCATTTGATTGGAGACAAACAAAAAGAATTGTTACATGGTATTTATGAAATAAAAAATTATGTATAATAATTTTTTGAACAAAATAACTAAGAACACACATTTATATATTTTATAAAAAATAGTATAATAGGAGCTACAAAGATAATTTAAATTAGTTTGACAAATGAAATAAGCACATATTTATAATATTACACAAAATATGTGTGAGGTAAACTAAGAATTATTAATTAATTTGGAAAATAATAATATTACATATAATAAATAGGTATTCATAAGGCACAAAATTAAATAATTTGAAGTAGGAAATTTTCTATTAGCATATTTTTACAAAGATAGGCTGCCATATTAAACATGTAATAAGATAAATTGGAAGAAAATAGGACCATGTAAGGTGTTGTGAATGTTTTCAAAAAAAATCAAAAGAGATAAAACTTCCTAAAGGCATGGACATATCATGCATATTAAATTCTAAAAAAATAAATATTATCATGGATTTAATAATGATGAGGTGGATGAAGAATTAGGATATCAAGTACCTGATCATAAAGTGCAAGTTCTAGAGAAAGAGGAGGAAAAAATGTCATTTCGAACTTTAAATTTGTAAGAAAATGTAAGGGAAATATTATAAGAAATGTTTGGTGAAAGATAATAATCATGTGGTAGAGGAATCAATATTTGTGTATTTTATATATTTATCACTATGTTTATGCTCTTGAATATTTTAAAATGTTAGAAGGATCTCATATTTTTTAATACCCAAGGTGTTTGATATTGGAGCATCCCTAGTGAGGATTAGTCTTACATCACCGAAAAATATATAATTCTAGTTTTATAAATAAGTTTACAACATGTACACATGGTGCATGGTGCATGAGCATGTAATTTTTTGATCAAAAGTGGGTATACAAGCTAAAAGTCACATAATTATACACATCTAGAAGGATAAAATATAATTGTGTGATAATTGGATGGAGTATTTATTTACAATGAGTTTTGAATGATTATTTTTTTCACCATCATGTGGATCATTTGGCTTGTGAAAGTCACGTAAATAAATACTTGTTTCATAATAACATGAGGGTTTTTTTGTATAATTCCACATAGCACATTAAAAAATGGATAATATTAGTTAGCATGGATGAAACAACATAAAATTAAGTGAAATTTAGTCTAAAAAAATAAAACATGTTCATAGTATCATAAAGGATTATATACTTTCACATGTAGACATTTTCAAGCCAATATAGATAAATATAAGGACGTCACCAAATAAATTTTGTGTGCAGAGAATCAAATAGTATATCTTAGAGTAGGTTAAATCTAATTTATTTTAATAGAGATTTCATTTAAATATTCTTAGAGTTGTATTATTAAGAAATATGTTTTTAATGTATGTGGGAAGAAATAAACCCTTGGGGACACACGCCATATTGTGATCACTTTTATGAATTTCTATTGATAGGTATCACTTAGAGGGTCATATATAAAGGCATGGTGAAAAAAGCATTAATGATATAGTTAAAGAGTGAGAGGCTTGGACTATTTTGAATGAGAACTTGGTTGAGGTGGATAGATATCCCATAGTTAAAAGGATTCTATAGATTTGAGTGTGGATGTAAGTATGAGAGACTCTATGTTTTAGTAGAAAAATATTACATTTTTCATTTTAATATTGAAGCAAAACATGAAGATCATACATTGGAGGAAACATAACTAGCATATTATTAGCATCAATATATGTGATAAAAGAAATTATGTTTTATATTTGAATGTGTGTGTGTGTGTGTGTGTGTGTGTGTGTGTGTGTGTGTGTGTGTGTGTGTGTGTGTGTGTGTTTTCTATACCCTCTAGGTTAGATTTTTCATTTATTTGAAGCCATGTACTATGGTTGAATCATTTGGAAAATGGTTTACTAATTGGTGACCCACCTCCCATACCTATTTATGAATTCAAGTCAAAATGATTTGGCATTTATTTGATAACAAACTCACAATAAAATTTTATAAATAAATAAAATGGGGAAATTTTTTTCATTACATTAAGGCTCAAAAAAGCACCATCCACGACTTATCCTATTACTTTATTTAACCTTTGAATGAATACAAAAATTAATGCTAAAGTGTTTGTGGCTTAGTAGTGGTGGTTGAGTGGTTCCATAGATATGAAAAAACCATAATTTTTTATTTACAATTTCCTTATATGAAAACTTATCCAAATAGTATTTTTTTGGTACCCACCTTTCGTATTGTATTGCATAAACTTAGGAAATGATATTTCCCACTTTATTATAAATGTATTGTAATGTAACATCAAGTGAATTAAATTCAATGCTTTCTATTGAGTCATGGAAAATTATAGTGATAATTTTATTTTTTGTGCTTAAAATTATATTTATGATATAATTATAATTCTCCTTATTTTAATATTTTTTATGAGTTTTTATTTGGGTTCTATTGGGGGTTTCTTGATGGGTTTTATTGGGGGGTTTATATTATTACTTTTGGGGGTTTTCTTCATGCAATGGATCCATCAAATCAAGAATATAAAATTGTAAAAATATTTTTTTTTCATTTTAAAATTTGAAACCTTAATCTTTAAAATAATATATTTCAAATCCTAAGCATTCCTTAAGGAATAAAAATACATATATGAGATCCCAACAGAGGCATGGATGTTTGGTGGATATTTATATAGAATTTTTTATTACAAAAAATATTATTCTAAATTTCTTAATTTTTTCTGGTTTGAATGGGAAAATGTGACATTTTTTTATACACTAAAACTAGTGCACACCCTATGTTATACAAAGTGTGTACACACTTTAAAATAAAAAAAGGTTATGCACCCTTTATATTGCATAAAACACACACTCTTTAATATTTGTAATCCAAACCATTTAAAATTTAGGTTTAGTAAGGGTCCTTTAAAGGATGTTTACCATGTTTGAAAAGACACTTTTAAATTTAAAAAGGTGCTCTCCCTTTTAAATCCATGACCAAATGTTTTAACAGTGGCACCTTTTTTTCTCCCAACTTCATGCATCCACCTTAGATTTGATTCTAACATTATATGTGATACATTATCTAGATAAAATTTATAAAAATTTATATTTATTCTAATTTTATCATTAATAATGTCATATGTACTTACCAAACTAAGGAATAAAATCTATTATTATTATAATTTTTAGTCTATAGTTTCATTACCTCCTCAATAACTTTGAGATTTAAAACATTACTAGAAGTATAAAATACCACAAATATGATATTAATTTTGATACTTCACTTGTTATCATGTACATTACAAATGATCATTCTTTACTTAATGTTAATAGATTATAACAAACAATTTTTTCATTAATAGAATTTTATGGGCTATAGGTATTCAAATTTGATATGGACACCAACATTTACACCTTATTTACCATTGATATCATGCCTATAAATTTTACCAAAAATGAGAAAAATAAATTGTTAAGATAAGATACTTCATATGTTATCAATGTGATGTTGTTTACATTAAGTCACTCAAGGGTCAACTACTTAGATAACTTGTGTGTGAAGGAGTTAAAAATTACTTTTAAAAAATTCAAAAAAAAAATTATGGAAATCATTTCAATGGAAATGAAATACCAAAAAAAATAATATTAATATTGGAATCCCATGGATCAAGAGTTTTAAAAATACATAAAATTATGATCAATGTCAACAACATAATAAACCGACACAATTCAACATCTAAAGATATAAAACATATTGTATTGTCTTAGGAATTTTACCTTTGGGGTTATTATGTAGTCAAAATGCTTAATCCAACATAATTTAAGGATCATAAATTCATCATTATTAAAATTAAGTATTTTACCAAATGGGTTGAGGCTATTCCATTATAGTCTACCATGAGTGACAACATTTTAGATTCGTTATGATACATCATTTCTCAATTCAACATTCAATATGATATTAGTAAATATAATAGTTCATATTTAAAGAGTAAATGTTTAAATAAAAAAATTTAAACATATAATATTTGTTATAAATTTTCCACACCTAATTACCCATTAGGTAATGGCCAATCTGAGGTTGTGAATAAGATAATTATAAAATATTAATAAAAAATATTTATAAACATATTTAATATTGGCATAATGATATTGCATACTCCCTATTTTATTATTATATAAGTTTTTAGATAGCTATAGGGATAGGTGTTTGATCATACACAAAGGTGAGCTAAGGTGATTGTGATCATTTGAGGATGTCCTAAGGGATATAAGGAGTGGACCTATGTATTTTTAAGTGGTCATGTATTATTGATTTGCTCAGAGATGTATCAAAAAGGGTGAATGGGTCTCCATAAGACCTATAGTTATCTAAAAATAGTCAACTTCAAATATTCCATTAGAAATTTCAAATATTTAAATACAAATATTCATAGTTAACATCAGACACTTTGTAATCATCTCATGTCCTTGATACTCATATAAAATACACACCATCGATTTCTTCTAATCTTTAACACATAAGCACCAATGATCAATACTTAAACATATATCACTTTAAACACATCTTGTGCATCCTTGAAATGTTGACTCTATGTGTTTCATCAATATCTATAGATCAAATAGGTATTTAATAATCAATGCTCACCATTCAATCAATCTGTATGAATGCTTGTTCACCATTGGATCCTTATCTAATACCTTTGCTCAGTTCTTAAACATCATGCACCTATCCTTATCCCATTTCTTCATAACTTATTAGATAAATATGCACCATAAATTTTGATCAGGCTTTAACACTTTTAAAAATGGCTAAGTATGGGGACTCTTTTAATATGCTTGAGTAGCCATTTTTTATCCTTAATACCTTCTTCTATGCTTTGATGCAAGATCTCAAATGTCGACAAGATGATCTCCTTACATAGGAGAATCCAAGTATGCGACACACTAATATTATAACTCCCTTGCATATTGGATATAATTACATTAAAATTTATTCTCAAAAACATATATCACAAAGCCAAATATGTCAAAACTTGCTTGAGAGACCAACTTTGATCAAGCATAACTTTTATCATGTTTTAGTGCATGATCTTAAAATTAGTACAAATCACTTATGCTAAAAACTATGTAAACCCATATGATTAATTTTTATTAATAATTTCACATGTTAAAAATATAAAACCATAAAAATTCTCACTCGGATCTCCTTGCCATATTGTAAAATTGGCTAAGTATGGAAAAAACACAATCAAACTACTTGGGAGCACAACTTTGCATATGCATATCTTTTCCTGCACTTCATTGTATGATCTAAAAATTAGTGAAAATAAACTAGGTCCAAAACTAAAAAAACACATATTATCATCTTCTCCTAGAATGTCCACATGTATGAGATATTTCATCATTGAAATACCTTCTTGGCTCTTTCTGGGCACTATGCAAATTTGGAAAAGTATGGGAAAATAATGAATTTTGACTATGAAGCCTAATTTTTACCCTCATATCATTGATCATTATTTGATTTATGACTTGATATCTAGATAATAATAACTAGGGACTAATGTGATCATAACCATATGACCAACTCCCTTGACTCATTCCCATGTGGCAATGGTGATGTTATCAAACTGCCTACTAAGATTTTTTTGTCATTAGACCCAAACTATCTAGATGAAAAATATGGACTACTAGATCAATTCCATTTATGAATACAAGATATAAAACTATATATAGCATATTATAAACCTATTTCACATGACCCAACCACCATACTCATCCCTGAACATCTCTAATCATGCCAAAACCAAAGATCAACCAAGCCAACATAAAACACACTAGAAGAAGCACATTGCACTCTTTGTCATTATTACATGGGCTATCAAAGCATTTCATCCACTCACCAAGATACCTCCATGACATCACTAACAAATATCTAAAAATTTAAAATCATAAATTAAAATGATAAATAATAAATTTTGTACATATGCTAACTACACATGGTGTTTATAGGTATGCCCCAAATTTTCCATCTACTCTTTGTCCAATATATATGAAAATTTTAATAGATCAATGTATTCTCAAGATAAATAATATGAAATAACCCATATAATTTAACTATTTTAAATTGAAAATCTAAGGAATGAATACACCTAAGGGTATGTGAACCATGCTTTCACTTGTTGAACTTGTTTGGAGAATTCCATGGGTTGGTTATGTTAAAAGGAGATGCAACCATGTGAATAATGACTTGAAGAGTGTCAATTCCTCAACCACCATTTGAGAATTAGTGATATAAGTGAGTGTATAAAAACACTCAATTTCATAATTTATAATATCATTGTAATTCCTTTTTCAAACCCTAAAACTAGTCTTATATGTAAAATTTCTAACCTTGCAAATAATTCTGTACATAAATGTGGAACCCTGAAGCCAAGTTTGTATGTAAAAAATTTAACCCTCAAACCATGTTCATATGTAAAGGATCAACTATTAAATATAGATTATAGACTTAAATTTCTTACATAGTAACAAGAATCCTCAATACATTAATACATAATTATTTGCATGAATGACATTCGTTTCATAAATATAATACACCTATACCTAAAAGTGGTATATAATACTATAATCTATCTTTTATAGCTTTAAATAATGGCTTAAATACTTATAATATTTTAGAATGACCCACATATATCTTATGTTTCTAAATCTAACCCATATGAATCACATGATCTAATAAAATATGTTCAATATCTCCCATCTAGATCAAATTAATATAATCCCCATATATACCAATCTTTTGATATGAAGGATGAAGCCTATACATCATTGATTTCAAATTAAAGCTTTATGCACACCATATGTTAAATAAAAAAGTATAATCATGTAAATTTTTTATGAAATATGTCATCATATAAATATTTCATAATTCAATTACATATGAAAATTTTAATCTAATTTAATTGGTAGATAAGTGTCAATGTATATTAGATATATCAATTGATCACACAATGATAATAATCACATTAGATGCATGATAACAATCATGTAATTTAACATAATAAAAGTATGAATGATATACATCATAAAATAAATTTCATATAAAAATTTATATATGTATCCATTCACATACATATAATATCACGATCATGAAGAAAATAAGCACTGAATATATGATATGAATTTGACCCAAAACAAAAAATGACATGGTCATGACCCAAAAAAGAGTATTCTTGTCAAATACCAACACATTAGAGATAATAAAAATTTAATGTAATCATATAAATCATTATATATCACACATAAATGCTCACATAATATCATAATCACCAATATCAAACATGTATTGAATAAGAAATGCTAGTGCACATAATCAATCAATGTCATCATCTAGTATATAAAAGCACAATATCTAAGGAAATAACACTCTAAATTATAAGAAAAATCCATTCATATTTAAAAATTTAATATGATAAATAGATAAAGATATAAATATATAACTAGATAAGTGTATTAATATTCCCCTAGTTTAGGCATGCACACAATATACAAATATTTTCCTTAGGTATCAATAATGTCATGTATATGTATATACATGTATCATATGTAACCTATATGTCCTACATCCCAATAATGTATATAATGAAAAACATGTGAATAGATAATATATATTTAATTAAACATTATTATGATGAATAACATCATATACATGTCTTAATTTTATATTTTTTTAAAAAAAATTATCTATTAATTTTTTGAATTATTTTTTTTCACTTTTTTTATTATTATTTTGAATAGCCTATGAAACCATCAATGCGATGCTCATATGAATGTCCTAAATTTATTGGTATAAGTGTCATACAAAATGGGTGAGGAGTATCATTTATATCATTGTCTAAATTACATACATGATCATTCATTATTTCATATCTAACAACATCATCATATTTAACATGATCATGTAAGCACTATATACATCTAGTAAACCTAGTACCTTGTGGACTTCATTCCATTTCAGGAGGAAGTTTTTATATTTATTAAGGAACATAATAAAAATATTTATATAAAATATAATAAGATGTGAGGTAATAATTAACATTTTATGAATTTGAATAGGCTATTGAATTAGTCAAAATTTGAGAATTAGTCATCAATTAAATTCAATCAAATGCCTTTTATTTTCCTTCATAGAATGAACTTTTTTAGGTTGTATAAAAATATATTATCAAGGTATTTGAGGAAAAGTCTCAATATCGATTGGATATTCATGTATAATACCTAGAATCATAAAAACTCAATTTATATAGATATGATACAATAATTTATGCACCAAAGATTGAATTGCACATCTCATGTTTTTACAGACATCTTAATATCATGTTAGATGTGCTAGTGTTTGGAAAAACTAAGAATAGAGTATCCATAATTTAGGATATACAATAAGTGGTAACATGATACCCATAACAAGTTTATATATTTTCCATCAAAACCTTTTACTATATGTTTTAGATCAATCAAGTTTGTATGCTTATATCGACACCTAGTAATAAATTTCATAGTTTATATGTTTTTCCTTGAAAATTTATCCACCATAACACTATATATAATATGTGATTAATTAAATCACATATTAATAAAGGTGGATTGGTATAATCATAATAAAAAATATAATGATCATTGAAAGTGATGTTAGGTCATTTTTTATGTGTTCTCGTAAGTGTATTAATAATATCATTTATAGTATGAACCTCCTTAGTTATATAAGAATAATATGTTAAAGCATGAAGTGAATTCTAATTCATATATACCTAAGTATTAGTCTTTATTTCTTACATTTTATGTTTTTGAAAAGGCTATGAGAACATATTAAGCTTCACATTAGGTTATGAACAAAAACTCATTCATATGTGTACTAGCACCATTTAACTCAATATAATTACTATCAATCAGATTTTTTATCTTATTTCTTAATCCAAAACATATATTAGTCAAATGTAACATGTGTCTATTCTAATCATAATATGAATTGATATCAAACCTCATAGGTTGTGCCTTTGTTACATAAACCTCAATTTTGAAATAGAGAGATATGATATTTCAATTGATTAAAATTTTCAACACCTTATGAAGAGGTTTTGATAATCATAAAAATGTCCTCCTTTGTGAAGATAAAAGGACAAGTCTCTTAATAAGTTGTGAAATTACATAACCATTATTTTGACATCATTATTATTGTTGTTAGGATTAGAGTTTAAATGTGTTTTTTCTTTACAAAAAAACTTGTAATTAGAATTTATAGGAGGGTTGGTTTAAAACTTTAACTTTTTCATGGTAATTATCTTAATGTCATGGTCCTTAACCATATGTCACATGCCATAAAATTTTTAGAAGTGTTTGAATATAATAAACTAATGGATAAGATAAAATAGTATTTAATTTAATATGCCTTTAAATTAATTATTATATATAACATTTTTAAATGTTTAAAGCATAGTCTTATATATAACAACATAGTCACTAATAAGTTCCTTAGGTCCTTGCCTGAGTTTTATAACTTAATCATAAAAGACCTTCTAAAAAATTTTGATAAAAAAGTGAGCTTGGCATTGGTCATCCAAATGTTTGAAATAATGTACCCAATGGATATTAATTTCATGAAACCATCATAAAATATGGTCATTAAGGATACTACACAAAATATGTGTTAGAAACTTATCATTAAAAGCATAGTATAAACATGCAGAATGAATTACTATAATATGTATTTCTAGATCACATTTACCATTGAATGGTTTAGTATTAGGTGAAAAATCCTATTAATTAGGGTTATTTATAAATATCTATGTCTAAAGTGTTGGGTAATAATCTGTGAAAGTTTTTCAAATGACCCATTATATGAGAACTTTGACCTACTTAAGAAAACTTGGCATGAAGATTTAATAATGTTTATACAAGAACTTGAATTATAGAATTATTATACTAATTAATGAAAGGTGGGGTCACATGATTTTTAAACCTAAGAGCTATAAAATTGTCTTATGTATGGATCTCCATATAAATTCTAGGAGTAACTTGTGAATCTCACACACTGGGTGTGGTCATTAGTTGTGTAACCATAGGTGTAGACACATGAATAATAGAATTTGGGATAATTTTATGAACACCTATTTTATGATCCATGGCTTTAAAATGTGGATTAGTTTCATTTATAATTTCAACATGTCATTCCCTAAATTTGGTTTCCTTAGATATATCTTCATTTTTATATCTAATTACTTGTAATAATGCATCAATCATGTGTGCATTCATTTCAATATATTCTATATGTTCATACTTATTTATATTATAAAAAAGATTATTAAAATTAATATAATAATTTTATATATTAACATTAAAAATATTTTTAATTATATTTAAATTAGGATTTAAATTATGTAGGTAAGGATAATATGGAATCATATTTAAAAGTAAAACCTTAATAAAAGACAAATATGAAACCCTTAAAAATTATGAAACTTTAAGGAATGAAGAAACCTAGGGCTTTTCATGTTCAGTTAATGATTGAGTTTACCAAAAAAATATTTATATTTGTATTATATGATCTAAATAATTTAAGACTATAGTTAATTTAAACTGTCTAAAATATATTAATAACCTATAGATTTGAATTTATAAATCATTATATTGATATTGCAATTAGATGCTTTAAAATTGAAAACATGATGGAAGGTAGATGCATTTAGTTTATGTATGATATTTTTAACTCATAACAATAATCATATTTTTTTTAAATATTTTTTTAATACTATGTCACTACTTATATTAGTTATATATAATTTAAACCCTACTTGGAATCTACCAATAATGGTTGAGAGCCTTGAATTAATTGTTACATTCCTACTTCTATAGATAGTGTCATTTTAGACTATGTAGGTATGTGGAGTCTTATACAATTTCACCTATTATTGATATGTTACATAATGATGTTCTCTCCTTATCCTTACTTTAAAATCCTAATCTAACTTCCAATCAAAATATGATCCTTGAAAAAAGGGTTAGTATTTTGGGTTGAACAAACCCAACCACTCCCCATTGAGTTAATAATAATTTCATACATTATAATAATCCAAAGATAAATAGAACCGTACATATTTATCCATCTATGTGTGTATGGGATCAATCATGATCCATACAAAACATAATTCAATGTCTAGTTTTTGACACTTTGAACCATGCAAATTTGATTTGTGTGTGTATTCAAACTTAAGTCTAGGACAATTCCTTTGATTAACTTTCAAATTTATGTCTTTATTCATAATTTCTCAATACTGTGATTGCAAATTTCTCCAAGTGATTTTTGGGTAGGTACAAATTTATTAAATTCTAGGTAAGTGTAACCTTATGATTGAATTTTTTTATAACTAACTCTTGGATATTTCTTATTACGATTGACCTATGAAGCACAATTAGGCGTACCTAGTGGAGACTTCCCATTTAAGAATACATGTTGAGTTTTCATAGACACTTCCAAAGGAAGTAGAACTTATAATTAATTAAAACTATCCACCTATTGTTGATATTATCCTAGGATTGAGAATTAATAATATAGGATATGGAGACAAATTCTTTTAGATTTTATATGTTTCTTGTATAGACTAGGATAATAATGAATATGTGTATTTGTAAATTATGTTCATCATAGATAAAAATTATGT